>JAHWFP010237161.1:0-39365 GCA_023313725.1 Lithobius niger
GACAGTTATGGCAGAGATGAGGAAGAGTACAGTTCTGGTAGAGATGAGGACAAGGGCAGCTATGGCAGAGACGAGGAAGAGAACAGTTTAATGGCAAATATGAGAAAGAACAATTTTGGCAGAGATTAGGAATAAGACAGTTCTGGCAGGGATTAGAAAGATATCGCATTCTAACTGATCCTAGCCTATGTAAAGATACACAATTGAAACGAGGTGTTCGGAAACACCATTCATTATCATTGTTATCTTATTCGTCTATATTTCTGAATCCGGTACGAAAATATTGGTCATTATTTACATGCAGCTTTCTTGTATTATTTCCCATTAGCTGTTGCAACCAACATGCAAGAGTGCTGCAAACTTCGCATAGCATTAGTTAAAATGTGATTGAAAATGTTTGTGTTGCTTCCCAGTTGTCGTCACCACATAACAGATTTCACAATGCTCGACACAATTCTGGACTAAATCTTCAAGCTAATTACTTTATTTTCCCCTGTCCTGGATATACTCAGCTACACAGCCAACACAGACACGGGAATTTCCAACAGGAGTGGCAACACGTATAACAAAGTTCGGACTTCTATACACAGTAGCCAACAAACATGGCAACGGACAGAACAGTGGGTCACAGTGCAATGACGAGTTTGCTAGAAACGTGCCATGTTAAAAATTTAACATAATCTTTCCAGCAAGGCTGGTTAAAGATAGTTTTTGTTGCCCAACCGAAATATCCATTACCTGTTTTTTATTGCAACTTGGTTTCCCAACGGAGCAGGTGGGTCGTTGCTTTTCGGCTGCCGTTTCTGCCTCTTTTGAGGGGAGAAATTGGTGGTTTTTATCCGTTTTAAATACTGTTTTATGCTTTTAACGTACGATGACTTACTGACTTTTGCCGTGCTTTAATTTTATTGCTAACCTGATAACAAAAATTGAAAATTTTCGAAACGATGTTTGTATTTTTATGTAGCACTGCTTGGTTTGCCTTCACATAATCTGTCCTGCCCAGCAACAGCGAGGAATGTGCCACAGTCAGTTACGACAAATGTCATCTGCCATGCCAAGTGACAGGAACCGTGCCATTGTCACCTACAACACACGGCATCTGCCATTCACAATAACAGTGGGGAACTGTGCTATAGTCAGTTATTACACATGGCATTTGTCCTGCCTAATGACAGTGAGAAACTGTGTCGTGCGAAACTGGAAGTAAACGATGCAGCCTGCACAGTTCACAGGTTTTGCCGTATCCGCACGACTGTGTGAAAGGACCCTAAATGAACTTCTACACGCACATAATCAGGTTTCAACAGCAAGAGGTGATGGACTAACTTTTTTAATTTGCCCACTTACTGCTACAGAAAAACCACGATAAACACCACTCTACCTCCTTCATCACAGGTCAAAGCTGATTAATACAATCTAGAGACGACGACATAAAAAAAATCACACCTTCAGTGCAGCTTTTTCAAAAACTTGCCTGCCACCTGGAACGTCTTTGTCTACTGCATATCATCAAAAATTACATTTTCTCCCTCACTCTATCCCAATTCTGCGCTTTCGCATTACAGTTCTTGTCAATCATATGTCTGGCCTGCGGGGAAAATGGTGTCAATACTCCCCTAGCTAACCACCTTCCTTCCTCCATTTCCCCCCTAACCCTCACAACATCTCAGACTTCAAATTAAGTGAGGGACTCTTTTTTAGGGAAACTTAATTTGCTGCGAGCGAGCATCATGCTCACAGCGCAAATTGATGAAAAGGTTTTTGATTAGTGCCTAGCACTCTTTCGCTCATGATACGTTCACGAGGCTCAACCAAGCAACACACTTAATAAAACTCATTTGACTCGTCGACTCCTTATCCCCACCCCCTTGCCTAAATAAATTCCCGTACTTACCTATTTTAAAAAAAAATTGATTGCGATCGACACATTTACGGTGTTGACTTGCTGCTGTTAACGGAGCACGATGAAACGATATAATCGGGATACTGTCTTTGGAGTGAAATTAGGCTTAATTCAGTGTTCGTCTTAGCTTGAAACAGGGTCTCGTTTGTAATGCGGTCTTGTTGTTTTGGAACTCGACTGGCAAAACAAAGCTATAGTAAACCAGTAAAGTTTCTATCTGCGTTTTGGCTTGGCAATTATAAGTAGCGAAGAAAGGATACAGAACAAAATAACAGCATGCAAACACGGCCGTGGTTATCTGTAAATATTCGCCACAGAAATGATAGGCTAAGGTGTTATGTATTGAGGTGTGTGGGCCAGCAGGCAGATGGCACCACCCATGTAATAATATACTATTCCCTGCCCTTAAAGACTTAGTCCCATAATTGTAAAGTCTATCAAGTTCACATCTAACAACAGAACCTGGTTCTATTGTTACAAATATGAAATTTCTTTTCATTATTGATTGACTGTTGATTGTGCTGCTCCCGCCTGACTGATTTTGGACGGGTTTAAGCAACACCTCGCAAACTAAATTTTCTCACTCACTAGCTTTTACTTGGTAATACTAAAATGTGCTGGCTACTTCTCGTCTTTTCTGGAGCATACGGTTTTCGATTTGACTATAAGTAGTAACAATGGCAACAACGCAGATATAGATCCTCTCCTCGTGCCTCGCTACACGAAGTACGTTGCATACGGACAACGTCGATTTTTGGCAGCAACAAAGCAATTTTTTCAACAGCACAAAACGGCAAACTGATTTCTGAGAGCCAGGATTCGATGGTTTATTTTCGATTTGATAACCCCGAAATGATTATAGTTGCGAGCAGCTATTTATTCACCGTCGTCAGAAACTATTCTTTGTGCGACTATAGCACATTTTGAAAACAGCTAGAAATGACAACAATGATGTATCACTGTTTAAAATTGCTGTTCCAATTTATTATTTATCCTTGTTATTTACAACACATTCAATTTTTTATATATTGCCGCATTCGTTTAGTAGAAACTGGAAACTAATCGTAATAACGATTGACCACCAAATAGCATTTGGCGTGTGAGAAGGTCTCTTTGCATGAATGCGCCCTTAGTCCCCCTGTAGAGGTAACAAGCAGGTAAGGTGAAGCCCGTGATTGAACTGAAGTTGGCTCCCGAGTTGGTTCGTTGTTACAGAAATAATTACTGGTACAAAAATAATTACTGGGACAGAAATAATTACTGGTACAAAAGCTAAGCTATGGTTATAGTGATTCCAAGGAATCGTACTCGAGTACATAAAAATAGAACAAAGTAGTCTCGATGACACACGTTTTTCAAATAACAAAATTACATTCGGAAAAGTATCGCTCAACTAACTACGCTGACTCGATTTACACTGTGTAGGTTAAGTAGAACCTATTTCATGTAGACCACCATGCACACACCGGGAATACTGAGGGACCCACTCGGCCATGCATCCATATTTATTTTAAAGAAATTTTTATAAAGCTTGGTTTTTATGTCATGATAGATGGTTTGGAAAATCGGTTGGTGTATCGATTTAAGGCTGATTTGATGATTTGAGTCTAGGTGCCAGTCGAATTTTGATCTTCAATATACCGGCTATCTGTGGTCAAGATATCACATGACCCACCAAACTCTGGATTATAGTGAATTTGTTACTTTTTGTTTCTACGGAACTTTATACACTGGTTTTAGTCAACATAAATGCCGCTAGATATTGCTGAAAATTTCTCGAGACCTGTTTTGGAGAGAGTTTGAATTTATTAAAAATTTGCTTTTCTAAAATTAAATAGGGCTCTTCCATTCATTATCTTGTTCTCTGTACCGAATGGTCTAACAATAGTAGTTGGGTAAAAAAAAAGTCCATTCCTACCGTTTTAGATGCCATATTTGGACAGTTGATTTCATTGTAGAACACGGCACTTACCTAAAGGAATAAAAAAAAACATCGTATTAGTCATACAGCTTCTTTATCAGCTTTATTCAATTGGCAAACAAAAGTAGAGCAATGTATGGTTAAGTTCGGCCTGGCACAAAGTCTGGACCAGAAGTACCCAAATAAGAGGTATGCCAAGGTATGCTTATTTTAAACATTACAACAATTGTCCCATTTTGCGCTAATGTTTCTCTCCAACCTGTGCCTCCAGTTTCTGCCGTTTGTTGTACATTTATTAAAATGTGTTTCTGCACTGTCAGTGTTGGAAAACAACAGTTATGCTTATTTTTTTTAATGCTTTAAAACTCATATTTTAAGAAGACACACATAATTCCTCCAGCGACGTGATGAAGTGTTTCCTCTACGGTTGGATGATAAACATGCTTATTTTCCTCAACAGTGCTATATACCAAGGTACAAGGTTCTAACTAGAGGCACAAGTTGGATGACACACGTAAAAAATGTTATCTCGTTCAATAATTTATCGCGTGAGCTTCGAGGAACTTTCAGGCCAACACATCAAAACAAATTCTTCCTTATTTCAGTTTCCATGCACAACACCATCAACAGCATCACTCTCTACATGCAAAAACTCAACAGAGAGGATACTCGCTTTATATACACGTCTCTCCTTCCATACTGCAACAAAGCAACAAAAGAAACGCATTTTGGCTTTGTAGTTTCTTCTTTCACCCTATGGTAAACCTGTGTGAGCGGCACAACAGGCGGTCTTCAATCGCTATTTTCTATCTGTCAGTTTCATAAACTTGCCAAACTTTTGCACCAAAATCTTCCGGTGTATCGATTGACACCGGAGGCAACTGTATTTCTCCTCAAAGTCTCTTCAAAAATTCTAAAGGTCACCTTTCCTCCCAACTGAAACTTGGGTTTTTCCTCCATCTTCGGTGTAGAAAGAAATGTAGTGAGGCAAGACATGGCTTCCAGGCCCCCAAGTCCTTATTGTATCTCTATTCCTCTTGCGCCCATCACGTTCTCCCTTCACTTTCTTCAATCCTCTGACTCCATCCGTCCATCTATTCATCCCCTTCAATTTGCCTTTCCCCACCCCTCTTCACCCCCCGGGGGACATTTACATATATAGAACCAGCCAAGGGTGACACAAGTTTATGCAATTTCCATCAAAGCTTTACTCCCGTACCCCACTGGACCTTCCACCTTTCAAACCAGTTCCCGTGGCAACGCCAATTGCGTTATTCCACCGTCTATTCGCTTGGTCAACTGAGGTGGGGGCAGCCATTTTGAAACTTCGGATCAAGTAGGAGGGAAAACGTCGAAGAAGGGCTTGTAAACTGAAGGCTGGTGAACTTTTTTTCCCC
Source organism: Lithobius niger (assembly GCA_023313725.1). Taxonomy (NCBI): domain Eukaryota; kingdom Metazoa; phylum Arthropoda; class Chilopoda; order Lithobiomorpha; family Lithobiidae; genus Lithobius; species Lithobius niger. The sequence continues at coordinate 5,225 of JAHWFP010237161.1, forward strand.
CACTGATAGAGCATTTGTAATGGATGCGTTTACATAAACTGATTGTTCAGTTCTGCAAATACAGGTCGGTCCCCACATTAACATTTTCTTCTCTCCAGGGAAAATATATTTTCTTCTCTCGTTTTCAATTCATCTGAAATGGCTTCCCTGACACACTATTCTCAGTCACCTCGGTTAACAACTCCAAAAAGTTACTTGATGCTCACATCCTAAACAAGTCCCTCGAACTCCTTCCATTCTCCCATTAAAACCTATATACAAAAGAAATATAAGTATCTGTTGCCCATACCCTCTTCAAGCTCCAAAAATTAATGTACAAACCCCTGGATATTCCTTTGTGTAAATTTTGACCATAAATGATTAACATAAATTCATAATTATAAGCATCTTTTTAAGGTTGGCTCCTAAATTGCCTATTGTTTGATCACGTTTCTCACTTAGTTACTTGTTTTTATGTTATAATTACTTAACAACAACTGTGTTTTTTTCTATTTACCACATAACTGTTATCAACTAGACTTATTGTTTCTCAACTTATTATTTAACTGTATAGGTCATGTGATGCCAATTACTGGCGTCTTCACGTCTTAAATATAGTTACGTTAAGGTCGGCTCGCTGCTTTTTGACATTAGACATCTCATTTGAAGTTCGCATCGAACAATCGGCATCCTATACTAAAGTTATGCCATTAAGATTATTAATAGTCTGTATGGTAGTCTGAATATCCAAAGGCTTTGCAGTCAGAAATTGAATTTCTTAAAAATGTATTTAGTGTTTGGGATGGGGACACAGTTAGGACCGAGTCTCGCCACTACTTTATCACGGCGTAATTATTTCCTGACGTATTTACAGTTCTACCAAACTTCCTAACTTATCTAAAACTGTTATGAAGCTTAATTTGAAGCTGCTCTCAAGGTCGCCATTTTTTGGTAAAAAGTCCACTGTCTAGCACATTCAGCATCTAGCATATGGGTTCAATAAAGGTAACTTGCAAACAAGGAATTACGCGACTTTACTTATGCTGAATAAAACTAACACCACTCACAATCTGCTCAGTTCTCTCTTCTGTGACATCATAACCCAAGTTTTCCACCCACTACGCATTTTAAAACTATCACTGAAAATACTCAAGTAAATTCCAAGTTTGAATAACCAACGGGCCCTTATGTAAACGAACCGACGAAGTTTTAGGGTCAAAACAAACATAATTTTCACCAAAAATTATTCTTTATCCTCAGAGATTCAAAATCACGACTTCGTAACAAATTAGGCATGAGCCACTTTGTCGTGACGTGGTTGGCTCGTACGCTTTAGTAGCAAACATAATGTCAGCAGAGTTCTCTCACGTGTTATTACGCGAACGTGGGTATGATGTATGTGCACATAACTTTGTAACAGTGTTGTTATGAATAATACATGATTTCAGCTACGAAGCTGTGGACTCCACGGAACCAAGTATGAAATTAAGGAATAATTACTGTGTGAGTTGCCGTTAGATCACGTGGAGACAGTCTCGAGAGTTTTTCAGATGTTCGGTGGAGATGTGCGTACGGTTGTAATTCTCCAGAAATTTACAAAAACAAACTTTAATGTAGCAAACTTCGTTACGGAAAAAGGAAACGTAGCTGCAGCAGCCAGAACAATTTAATTAAGCATGTCATAATACAGTGGGCAAACAATGATGACATTTACATCTCCAAACAGAAGCGTATAAAACAGCTTCCACAAGGTTATGTACGTTTTTAATTTTTCTTTAACTAAAATGAAACAGAATTTAGTTTTAGTAGGTCTTTTTTTGACTACAACATAGGTTTTAGTTGGTTATTTTTTGCTACAAAAAAGCCCATGCCGTGCTGATATAGGTGACACTGTCAACAGGTTCAGATTTAAAATTATCTTCGTTCTAACAAACAACAAGCAAGACAACAATAAAAAGAACACTTGATATTTCATGGCACGCCTGTAATTTTGACCATTTTTGTATAAGTAAAAGCCCTTAATTCGTAATTTCATCCACAATTACTGGATTATTTCACTTATCTTTGTATAAATAGTCTTTATATTATTCCTTGACATCAGGTTTTAAAAGTCAAGTACTCCTGAATGAAATTAACGTTTGGCATCATCATTCCCAACTAATTAAACGATCAGTTTTAATTCGCCTGCCTCACATCAATCATCCGTCGATATTGAACATAGCCTTGCACAAATATTGCAGTGGGCCAATCGGAGAGATGAATGAATTTTTAGATGATAATGCTTCAACGATTTATACACGTTCAGTCTGCCGAGTCTGTCTAATACTGCAGAACAGGTCAGAGACCAGACAGTGTCTACTTATGTCTACTTGTCACTATTTTCAGTTTGTCAAAAGTCGAAAAATATTTTTTTTTAAATAAATGTTGTATGACTGTAGGCAGTTTCCCCTGGTTAACTTCACCAACTTCAATCAGTGACATTATAAGGACCAGTGTTGGGAGGCCATCACCGCAGGCGGCCCATTCTGTAATTTCGGGCATCCTACTTACTGTGCATAGCAATCCGGGGATTACATAACAAAAAAGGTCCAAAAACTTTGGAGAATAAGAAAAATGAGCCCATTCTTTTCATTCCTGGGGAGGCCACCCACTCCCAATCCGATCCTGATTGAGACCCTGTTGCACTTGAAGACCGTCAGTCTTACACAATATCATGGACTCACAATACGTCATCAACGTTCCAGAAGCTTCTATCATTGACCAAACTGTCCACCATCATCAAGCAGCAGATGTTAAGTGGAAAGTACGACCATCATGTCAGTTGTTTTTTTTTGCCGCATGAGGGCGAAAACTGGAGTACCCAGAGGAAACCCTCGCGCAACGGGCGAGAAGCAGCCTCGTACATAGACACTTCCTTTAACCAGGATCCAACCCGGGTCTGTAAGAAGCCAAAGATGTACAGCCGTTACTAAGACGCCTATAGGATCAGTGCTCGCGGTAACCAGTGCACCGTTTGCCTGCCGACTGATAATTCGATACATTCCACCCTCCAAGCTTCAATAGTACGGCAATAACTAAACTTCGGCGTGCAATAGGTGTGTTTAACTTTTGTCCCTCACTGCCTCAACTTAACCTATTACTTCATTAGCAAGGCCAAGTCGGTAATCCCGATTTCGGGGAGCATCTATTAGTCATGTCTAATCAACCTACAATTTCCACTGGAACACACCATTGGTCGATCCGATTTAATCTCATCAAAGCAGTCTTTGCGTTTTATTTCTCCAGACTCGCCAATCTCCCCACTGTGACTACAGAGTACAGTAGGGAAAGTAATGCTCCAATCCCAGTCATCGCTATACAACTGATAAACCGTAACAGTTTGTCATCAAAGTGGTCAGTTCCTTCGTAAGAACAGGGAAAACGTCTCCATTACGCAGAGGACAAGTGGTCACATTGAAAAGTTTTCCAACATGGCGGCTAGCAGCATCACGCATCAGCAAAGGAAGCTTACAAACATTCCTATTTTTTTTGCTGATTATTTTTTCCATACGTAATTGAGGCCATCCATCTTTACTATCTCCCAAATACCCTGATTCAATCGTAGTCCATCCATCTCTTGGAAACCATGGCAACAGTTGCTTTGGTTACGTACGCCAACCCTGATGACAAGCATGTAACGATGACGTCAATAGCTAGGTGCGCAACAAAAGTTGAGCTGGATACACTTTTTTTTACAAGAGGGACAAAGATAGAACCAAAAGAAGTAGGGGCAAATAAAGAATCTTATTGCTCACTTCCCCTGCGATAAAAAGGCATTTAAAAAAAAGGCCTCTCCCACTTGTATATCGCATTTCAGAGTCTTCGTCACATTTTTCGCACAAAGAACTCCGAAACATCACGGAAAAACTTCACTTCCGTGTGAAAAAATAAAGAATAAGGAAAAATAACAAGAAAAGAGACAGCCTTTCCGCAGCGGGCATTATCATTAACATCAACGAGACACGCCATTTTTTTTCTCCCAGAGGTAAATTCTCTCCTCCTCACGAACTTTTCCACTTTTTCTTCATCTGCCCGGAGAAAAGACGAGCAAAAGAGATCAATCAATCAAGCAATAAAAAAAAAAAATCAATAGTTTCATTCACGTCTCCAGAAGACAAATTTATATCCTCCATCAAAAAGAAGTGAACCTCTATTACGGTCCTGCCACTTTTCACTTACCGTCTTCTAGAACACCAACTGCACCACTTCATTCAGACTTTGCAATATGGCGAACCCAAATCCTAAGTGGCCATTAACGCCAAGTTTTAAAGGTTTTCGAATGCCAAGCCAGTAATTTATATTTCATGTAGGAATAAATTATGTAGCTATTTCTAAGGTTTATATCGAATGTAAGAATGGATTAATGGACCAAATTAGTGTAAACGAACGAGTGCCACCTACCTCTCTAACGACTGACGCGATAAAGACAAAGGGGTTAAAGGGATATTCCATCTCACTTCACGACCGTCTCGTGCAATGCTTTGGTATTAAACGGGACGGAAAGCCAAATGGGCTCCTGAATTGCGAAGTAAATACGAATGCAAACCTATTTACGTTTCCTTTTGGACTAAAATGTCAGACTGCCTGAGCGGGGAATTGAACCCATGACCTTTGCAACCAAGTCCTACTACTAATGGACCGTGTCTGTTTGGCTTCGGTCCTTGGTTTGAATGGTCGTCAGTTCAATTCATCACTCAGGCAGTACAGTCTGACATAAAGTCCAAAAGGCAATTTAAATAGGTTTGCATCCGTATTTGCTTTGGTATTGGCTCACGGACTAAAGGAAGAAAAATAACACAACGCACCGACGTGTACTTAACGTCACCCAGCGAGGGCAAGCGTTGCCATGCTTGGGAACAAAGGACACACGCAGTATCAATCACACTGAAGCTGCTGCTGTCATAATGGCACATAAAGCTTCACATTTGAATGTTTAAGCAAGCAAGCCAGCTTAAATATGCTATAGGATATTGTAAATATCCCATTATTCAACGGAACATCTCCTAGTTGTTGCACTTTAGAAAGGGTTTATAACAGAGTAATTAGTACGTAAAGTGAATATAGCATTGCGGATGTACTTCGCGTGGAGAGTATGTCTTTTTTATAAGAAAACTACTATGACAACCTTGTTGAAATAAATCATTCAATGCACTTTTCACACATAACGTGTACTACAGTATGAATTATATGGGAAGTGGAAAAATACACATAGACATACACCCGAAGTTTACAGTTGGCTGTTAATGCATGCACTTAACCTTTGACTGGTTTTCTCATTTCAGTAATCTAATGCGAACGGTAGCATGAGGGCACACACCTCTGAGAGGGCAGGGGCAACTTTTAATAAAAGGACACTGGTGACTTTTTTTTTTGCTCCTGGCCACTTACCCTTTTTTACCCCTTTTAGGCCTTTTTCAAGCCTTTAGGCACTTTCCCATGCAACGCCGTACCAGCAAATATGCGCACAAAAGGTCATTTTTTTACTTAAAAAAGGATCATTTTCCGAAAGTAGGGGAAACGTCAACTCGGTCCCCCTCCCCCATTTACGCCACAGACAATTGAATGATTCTAGCCGAATATTTTGCATTAAATTGTTGTTTTGGTTGGTAATTGTTGGCTGAGAGCAATTTACATTAGTTGGCGTTACCTGGTGCAGAGTTCAGTACTGAGGTAAATGCAAATCCAAATTGCAACCATACTAGGAGTTTTCCTCTGACAGCCAAATAAATTCCTGCTAATTACTATTAACTGTGATCAAGCTGGAATTTGGTCTCGTCATCGCCAAATTATTTTTTCAAATTTTCACTATATATACATTGCGTGCAGCTTAACCGCAGACTAGAGGGCAAGTGCACTAATTACTTTTCTCTCCCTTGAGGGAAGATGATCGGTGCAAACATCACAACTAATTGAAAGATTCCTTAAACACTAGAGTGAAGAGCTGCCCGGGAAGACTTAAGACCATATTCCGAACATATAATGAATCTTGAACCCGGACTTGAAATGACGTCGTTGATTTCTTCCAAACATATCAGTATGAGGTTCTGGTGGTGAATGACACTAATAGGCTATAGTTATGACGTCATTTCAAGTCAGAGTTCGAGATTTTAGTACGCTTTCGGAGTATGGGCCTTAGTTAGCATATCATTAATAGCGAAACTTTTCCTTGTTCATAATAGCTTAACCTTTGTAACATCAGAAGAATAACGTCCCCACAGATAAAAAAAAAATACCTCGACAGTAGTGCAAAACTATTTTCCTAGTTATTTACACTCCTCCTTTGCCGCTTTTCCCATCCTTTCCATTCTGAAATTCACGCAAACCCAAATAGAACGAACTGAAACACAACATCGAAACTTATAGTCTCGCTTTTACCCATTTATAATGTGCCTTATCTAAAACGATAGCTTTCAAGCCAAGTCTGCGCTTAAGGTGTTATTCAGACCTTCAGCGCTAAATTTTCTATCAGCCAAACTAACTGCCAGCCAGCGAACGTTTACGGCACTTTTTCCACCACTTCTCCGTAAAGTTTACTTTCAACTCAAAACAGTTTACAGTTTATCGAGTCTAAATCACGTCGTTTAGTGGGACAGCAGCATCACTGGCGACGACATGGTTGCGGAACAGCAAACAGCGAGCAAATCTACAATTTATAACTACTTGCTTGTCACCAAGCTGCAATCTCGACTCTGTTTATTTCCCGCTTCACGCGCACGTAACATGCAGAAATGTATGAGTCGCGTTCCCAAGTCTGAAAAATTCTCTTCATTCCAATGGCGCGGAAAATGTTTAAAAGTGCTTCATGCACCTGCTACCACGTAGTTGCTATGTTGTGCAGGCGTCATATATTTCACAAAATTACTGCGATTTGGGTGAAACGTGCGATGCTGAAAGCTTTTCTTCTCTAGGTAGAACCGAAAGTCACGAACAAAAAAGTACAAACTAAAAACCTTTAATGTTATTCCGTTTATCAACTAAGTATTTAAATTCTTGTACTTCCTTGTAGTTTAATACCTGCCCCTTTGAAAAAACTGAAATGTCACGGCAGCATATTTCAGTTATTTTAGAGCATTTTGGTGAAATGAGCAAGGCTGATAGCATTTCTATCCCCATGGGCAATCTATACAAACATGATAAAACACTGATATATCGGTATGGCATATCGATCGACTGAACAAATGGAGCAACTGTAACGCGGGGAGGAGGGTGTCAGAGGATCAACTAAAACTTTACAGCAATGCTCACGTCATCTAATTAAATACTCAAATCAGTGATTTTTATTATGAATGCAGTTTGCCGAACTGAGTTATTAGATAATGAAGTCAATTTACAATTTTCTTTTGCAAATAATCGCACATCATGCTGTTACTATACTAGATTAGATTAGCCAAAATACTTTATAAAGAGAGGAAATACATTTTAGGGGTGTGAGTGAGGGTGTACAAAATGGTCATTTTGTTCTCAAAAATTAAATGTTGTTAATTTTTATAATTTTCATACGTCGAAACCTTAATTTCCCCACATTTTTTACACGTCAAATCTTAATTTATCCATATTTTTCACTTTACACTTAGTTTTTAAGTCTTTTTTTTTCACGTTTCTCAGCCTTTTTTTTTTGCAGTCCTAAGAAATTTGCAGCTCCATGCCTGTTTCACCTAACCTGGGGGCAGGCTAAGCGTAATCGCCACACCACTTCTCAGACTGACGCGCTGTTGGGGTTGGGCAACCCATGGCCATCGGCTCCAGTTGTGACGACTCAGGCAGTGGACGATTGAATTCAAGAGTATAGCCACTAAACTCAAGTTGCAGCTTGGTTTAATTCTAGAGCAGAGTCCAGAGAGCGCAACCTTTCGCAGAACGGAATTAATTTGTGGGTCGTGGGAGGAACACAGCAAAGTCGTCTCTGACAGACGTGGTACCCCACAAATGCAAGAAAACACACTTGATTTTAAATTTTCATCCAGTTTATTTCGGCGTAGATCACAAACAGGAAAAATTAAGATGAAAAAGCGAGCGAAAGCTCAAGTTAAAAACAAGAGACCGCAACCTTTCGAGTTGCCTCTCCAACAACTCGAAAACAATGTAAAAGGCCTAAGGCTTTATGTCATGTGAGTAGCTAACAGGTGCGAACTGGTCCCAACTGGTTGAGCAGTGGGGCTGGCTTGCTACCCGGCTGTTGGCGTCTGTCCAAGTTCTACTGGTAGGCAGAAGTTGGCAGGGCGCACAAACAGCTTATGTAACGGCAAGGCGCACTACGAGTGTTTGCTCGTTTGTGTCCTGCTATACATAAATAGCTGGTTTCACAATATGCATCACGGCGCAACCGGACTGGATGCCCGTTAGCAACGAAGCAAAGTTATTGTATTTTTTTTTCTCATTTTTACACACGTTTCTTAAATTTTTACATACTATCACATATTTTTTTAACATGTGAAATTTTTCAAGTTTATTACATTTTCATATGCGCTAACATCCCTGACATTATGTATGAAATGTAAAGGTAATAAACTTAGGTGAACTTATGTTTGGGGTGCAAATACCAATCTTAGTGCAACAAATTATACACCCTACCAGCTACAGATGTGTCATTTTTTTATATGTGTGTGTGTGTGTGGGGAGGGGTATTCGTAGCACTCATTGCACTGGGGTACCTCAACGCACTAGCTACTTACACCACTAAAACCTTTCGAGTTACCTTTTCCCTACTGAACCCAGGATTCTTAAAGATTAGAATAATCCTACATTCATAAATATTTTAATTCTTGCATATCCGTATTGACACAGAAAAAAAATTAAATGTCACAGGAACATTAATTTTTTATTCCAAAGTGAAGGCTTGTGGCATCCAACGGAAATAACATTTATAATAAGTATATATCTTACGATAAGCACTCGGCAAAGCCTCTTTAAGTTAATTTTAAGTTTCCTTTCTTAGTATAGTTGAGTGATTATTCTTCAACTGTTCCACGATAGACGCGGACGCATAGGAAGAACCCAATCTACATCGCTTCAGGGAATAGCTGCATAAAATTAGCAAAATTCTTCAAGTGCTGTGTGCAGAAAATTTATGGAAATTTATTGTTTCCAGCTTATCGCGATACTTCAGTTCCAAATCCCTTCCCGTAAGTTTGGAAAAGCTGCTCCACATGTACGGCATTCCTTACGAACGGAAAACTGGAGAGAAATTTATGCACCAGAATTTTAATTAAAGAAGGCAACTTAAAACGGATGGAAGGATATAGTGGGGGCCCATAAATAGTAAGACAAGAACATTGCTCTTTAGCAAAGTATCTGACCAACATTTGACGGCAGAGAGCGAAGAATTTTAATTCATGGCGGTTGCAAATTGGGAATACGCGGATCCAGTAAATCTCTCTTTTCTAATTTCTACCTTACATCGACAAACTAGACTCAAAATTGTAAAGCTGTTACTCTTATAAAATAATTTTAAAACATTGCAGAAAATAATTTCCGAAACTATTGAAACAAAAGGTTCACGCTTTTAAAACGTATTACAGACTAATATCGCTCGCTATGCTCACTCTACTGGCGCAGCTCCATACCTAATAAAGATTCGTCGATGCCCAGAGCATCACAAAATCGAAGCACTGACCAGAAGGGCAAATGCTATTTCGAGTTCTTGTTCGCAGTTCGTTCTTCGCAATTCTTACAATATTTGCAGTTTGTGTAGTAAAAAGCCTGTTTTACATTGCCACACCCTTTTTTCAGTTGCACTTAAATTTCAGTGCATTAGGGAATCAGTTTTGTCAGGATTCTAGCTCTTTCTAGGTGTCACTAGGAGGAAACGAATGCCACATACGTCCGTAGAACGTGAGAGTGACGCTCCCTTTGTTGTAGCCATTGTGTCCGTGTCGTAACTCTTTGTTTTGTCATAGCCATTGTATGCGTGTCGTAACTCTCCCTTTATTGTAGCCATTGTATCCGTGTTGTAACTTTGTATTCCACTATTTGCACAAGGCGGTCTGGGAGAGAAGCAGCAGGTTTCAGCTCCTGGCTCCAAGCCTTTTTCATATTTTTTACACATATATTTTAAGTTAACCTACACAGCAAAACATTTAATACGCGTTTTCCACAAAAAGTAAAAAAGGACAATAGTTCGACAACTGGCCACATGGGGTCATGACTCAGTAAGGACGGTGGAACAACCTTTTCTATTTCAAAACAATTTTGTTTATATCGTGGAAGCAACACGCACATTAAAAAAAAGAAAACATATTAGCAGTAGGGTTACAAATATCCAGATTGGGTATTATTGCTTAAATTAAAGGGAAATAGCTGGTTTGGACTTAGATTCAAACAACGTGATACGATCTTATCACATTCTTTATGGGACATCATCTGCTCCATTCGCTTAGCTTGCATTAAGAGCTATGACGACATCTACCGAATTCTTCAAAGGTTTCTCTATTAGTGGGAGCCTTTTTCCAAATACAAGTTTTGTTCCGAACTGAAGCATTGTCAATTGCAGCCGACTAAGTAAAGGGAAAGAATTCTTTCAACTAAAAGGAGTTTTGCCATGCTTTAGGTTTTTCTTTTGTCCGTTTCGGCCGTCAGAGTCTTTCGCTTCAGAAAGTCCCTTTTGTTGCGGGATTTGCAAGTACTTTCCGTTTTCTCTTTCCGTTTCTTCTTTTCTGAATATCCAGTCAGCCAACTTGGGTTTCGAAAAGGTCTAGCGCGACCGCCACCTGAGGCCCACTCTCGTCCAATAGGAGACTCAGCTGGCTTGTTGACCGACCAATCAGCGAACAGCTAATGCACTCCTTTGACAATGAATCCCTGGCCAGACAAGAAGTTTCTGCTCCAAAACTTTAGTAAGCTAGCGTACACGATCCGGTGTACGGTTTGTGGTAGAAATTTTCATTTTTTGGGCTTACACAAGACATATTTTGCAACAACGCATGGCATGATCGATGTAGATGATAGAAGAAACACCACTAGTCTGATCATGGAAATTTTGTGTTTCGTTCCCTGGTTGTGGCGGATTTTGTTTTCTAACTAAAAGTTTTCCCAGGTATAGACACTGACTGTTTTATTACCATACTTTCGTCATTTTCATTGTTGCAAAGTCTGTCTAAATAACTTAACCGTACAGTTTCAACAACGGACCTTGTCCATTCATCGCTAAAAGTGTACAGCACACCCTTTGTGATAAGTATACGTTGGATACTTACACCAATAATACTTACAGCATTGTTGTGCCACAGATGTGTATGTCCATCTTTAACCGAATTAGGCTTCTTAGAATTTTTGCACACACCGGCTAATACGCTGATTTTCATTTGCTTCGCTCACTCAGTCAGTGTATCCTGTGACTCGAATCACCCACTCCACCGCTAATACTCCCCTCCACCCTTTCTATGATCACTTCGATTACATTTTTCCCAATTCATGTTCATCATGTGTCTCAAATCCCCCCCCCCCGGTTAATGATCCCCCTTTCTAATGATAATTTCTATTATATTGTTCATGTTTATGCTGGTGGAAATAAATGAGGTTCAAGGCAGTCTTGACGCTGCTCCTTAGAGAAGCACTCTGTCCTGAGAAACTTCCCCCTCTTACCAGATGCGTGGTTCTCTGGTTCTTTAACTCTTAAAAGTTGTGCTTAAAATTAGCGATCTTGATTTATACGATCTTATTATGTCGATTTATTTTTTATTTTTTTGCTGCATACCCCTCTCCTTCCCCCCCCCCCCCCAGAATTTTGTGTGCATTTTGTGTGCAATTTTGTGTGGGTGCATTTTGTGTGAGTTTATGCGTTTATTTTTGCACCACGGAAGTCTCTGTCACGCCCTTCTCGGGGATCTCTGGATTCTCGGGCAGGCCAATTTGACACAACTCTTCTACACTACTCCGCTCAGGTGAGGAACATGAATGCGTCAATTTATTTGATTAGTAATTAAGTTAAACCCCTTTGCAGACAAGTCTGATACAGAAAGAATAGAGAATAAAAGTATTTTAGATCATAAGTGTTTAAATCAAGGTAGTAAAATCCCCACAACTATCAAACAATGACTTCACTGGGTTAATCATGTTCATCTGCTTCGAAGCAAACGGGGCAACCCACCAACCAAGAATTTAATTTCCTCAATAACATACTCACTCTTCTGAAAAAAATGACTGCTTTAGTTTTTATGAAACTTTTACGTGTTTCCTCAGAACTCTTAAAAGTCCATTTGCCCATGCAAACAAAGCAATACAAAACGAAAAAAAGGTGGCAAACTTAAAAGTCGTGTTCCGGTTTCTTTTTTCTTTCTTCCTGTTAGAAACGAACGGAGCGGGAATTTGTCTTTGATCTTAATTTCAAGCCTTTCGTGCGCCAACGAAACATGACTCTGTTCGCGCCTACGTCGTTGCAACAATCGATGAGGGTGAACTGGCGCATTCTTTTTTCTGAGTTTTAATATAATTACATTACGGAAAAAATGCCTCCGTTGCGTCGGTAAGAGTTAAACGGAGGAAACCATTACAAGAGTAATTGCCCGAGGAGCTAAGATAATTATAGAGGAAGGGAGAGAGAGAGATAGACAGAGAGAAAGAGGAAGTTCTCGGCTTCACAATAATTAATAGATTGCTAAGACCCAAGATGGCAGCGGGGAATGCCAGGTTAAATGTGAGGGCAAGACCAAATGGGCCGAGGAGCATTTTGCGAACACAACAACACAATGTCAGAATTATGGATTAGAGCAGACGGGGATGGAAAAAGGAGAGGAATTAAGTGCGAGAGCGTGCAGCGTAACTAGGTGCAAAATATACCATCAACGTCCCGTCTGAGGTAACCCACTTTTGTATTTGGTAACGGCCAGATCGTCACTAAGGTAGCCTGAAAACAGCAACGCAAATTTGATGTTGATAATATTAGCAGGCCCACTCAGATTTGATGAAGCACGATACTAGGCGTTTGACCAGCCATGACCAGATCTTTTTTCCCCACACCGGTATGGTTAATTTTTCTTGTTAACCAGGTCAGAACAGGGTGAAAAAATCTCCTAAATTGTGTTTACTTCAAAGCCGGGTAAAGTTGAATTACTTGATTTATTTACTTGAGGAATTAAATTTAAACATTAAATTTTACTTGATTTATTTCTTCACTTCGTGGTCATCGTGGCTGAGTTGTGAGAGAGCTCAGCCTGGTTGCTGGAGGTTTGCGGATCTGGTTGAACCCCTGGAAAGGGGACCTTGGCAAAGTCCCTGCCAGGACTGTCGGCCAGGATAGCGTGAGAGGCTACCATGCTCCTTCAGCGGCTATGGGAACTATTCTGGCAAATTCTGGACAATCTTTCGGCCCCTACGATGATCGGAGGTTTCCCGGATCGAATCCCCGGGTTGACACATCCCTTTACCTGATATTTCTTCTTCTCTAAAAGTCTGGTAATGTTCAAAATTGAGATGGTTCAGCCATACAACATTAAGTTGCTTCGGCTGACTTAAGGCTCAAAGAAATTAATTTAAAAAAAAAAACTTCCACTCAACATATTCAACAAACTTTTTCCTCCAAGATCTCGGAGAGACACTGGTTTACAATGGTATGGAAAAGAGTCCAAGCTCAAGCCAGAAACAGAAAATGGCAACAACTTGGATTAGCAACTCCACTTCGTTCGGAATAACTCACTTGCTACATTTACAGCTTAAATAGCAGGACAGTGGCTGAGCCCACACTCTAACATTCGATCAGTTCTTAAAATAGCCACCAGGATGTCAAAAACGGAAAGTAAAAACCATGTGACCAGCTGCAGCCAGGAGCTGAGGGAAGAAAAAGTACTTCCCAAAAAAAATGTCACTAATTACTAAAAATTCACCACCTAACAAGCATGCTTTAGCTTACAGTTTCAATGTGCTAGACACCATAGAAAATAGCAAATACAAGTTATTGACTACTCATTGAATAATTTGAAATTCATTAATTGGCGGAGCGGAGCGAGCGTAGCGTAGCCGATAATGGACATCTAATTGCAAAATGTTGGTTGGTCCGTTGGTTGATATTTTGTAGTCTGGGTGGAGCCCAAACCAAAGTGCAGATTGCTATGAAATTTGCCACATTGCTAGATAGCCCCAAAAGTATTGCTGATATCGAATTTGCCATAAATTGATCAATTATAATCCACGAAATTACAATTTATCGAATTTATCGATCTAACACTCGCCATTGTAAATTTGGAATCCTGAATAGTTAAGGAATTCCGACGAAGCATACACTGTGCTGCTGGTAATCAAGTGAACTTTAAAAAAAAAAGCCAAAATAAATCATCGTAGCTTCCTTACAGCTAATAATCTTTTTTGGCATAACCCAACGAAATAATATCATTTGATTATAGCACTTTAAGCACTAGAGGAAGGGAAAAAACAGAAGGGATAGCATAAGGGAAAAAACAGAAGGGTTCGTTAACGACTCACATTCGTTTCATGTGAAAAAGAATACTGGCAGGAATTCAGCCAACATGGCAACCAAAGTGGCGTTGACGCTATCAACGGGAATCTCAAATGTGAAACATCAAATCGCCGCTGCAGGAGGAAACCTCTCATATAAGACGACCGTATAAGGCAGACTACGTGTTTATATCACAACACGGAACAATAATTTTAACATTCCTGGATTGCTATGGAAACTGCCGACTCTCCATCCCGTGCTGCAAGAATGAATAGGCTTAACCTCGAAGCAATAGGCCTAACTGTTGTCGCTTACGAAACTAAAATGGGTGATAACAATTAGGCTTGAAATTAGGCTTTAGAATTATTTAAATGCTATCTTCTCACCCAAGCTAACACCGTCTGACCTACAATTGTGATAATTCTATTTTTTTTTTTAAATTAGCGCTCGCCGTTGCAGTATGTGCCAGAGGTGTGCGCTTCAACATTGTCGTAGGAGGCGGCGTAGGGAGCCGTGGATATTTTGAGTCTTTTGATTATTTTGAAGTACTACCGTTACTGATGATTGTTTAGTTTGCAGTTAAATGCTTTATTGTTAATATTTTAAGTTTACGAAAGGTACTCTGCAATAAATATAAACAATGTAAGCATTATTGACGGTGGCAAGTTCCTTGCCAGCTTAACCACGGTGGCTAACGTGTTATTTTACTATGGCGGCGATGACGTAAAGAGGATGCAAATGCCGGAACAGAAACTAAATGTGGGAGCAAACGAAAGCATCTTAAAATTAATATGAAACGTAGCCTACCTAAAATGAAAAAAAAAGCTAAAAAGTTAAAAAAACCAGCAAAGAGCTTCAGCTCAAATGTAGCAGAGTGAATATTGCCCACAGATTTTAAGGACCCTTAGCAAATATTACAAAGCTATTATAATGAGAGTAAATACAAATTTAAAATAAGTTTCTCTCCACTCCGCCTACAATAGGCCCAAAGCCTGTTTCCTAGTTTATTATCAGTTCTAATTACTGCATGTTATTCACTCATTTGCATAACTTATTCTGCTGTTATACCCAAACTATTATTTCCTTCTTGGAATTGCCTGGAACTACAGGATGGGACAAAGTGCGTGACGCTTCCTAGAGATGGCATGTAATCACGTGTGCATGTCCCACTACTGCAACAAGTATTCTTAGCGAGTGAAGAGGGCTTGACAAGACATTAATCAATTACTTCTCAATTAGTAATGTATAGTGATCAATTAAATATCAGTCCATCTTGACGGCTTAAATTAAGAGTCACAAAATGTGGCTGAAAAGTGATGAGGGGAGGGGGCATAGATTGAACAAGAAACAGATGGATGATCTTGTCAAATGCAATTAAGGTTCCATTGTTAATTTCTAAATATGCATCGCACGCTATTACAATAAATTTGGAACTGGGGGGTGGGGGGGGTGGGAGGAATTGAGGCTGTATGGTGCGCCAACAGCTAGGTCATTAACGCGAGTGCAGTGGTCTGGATTGCCACTGTGCCACATATTACAGAAATTCAAAAACCGTGTGTCAGCATTTACTGTGGCTCTGTATACACATTATAAAAAAAATTGCATGCACCAAACCACAAAAGCAGAAATGAGAACATCTACTACATTTTCGGTTAAAACATAAACATAACACGTACTGAACAGTTACGTAAGCTAATTTTCCCCTCATCAGAATAGTTCAGTACTGTACTAATGGAGAGACAACATTTGGGAGAATATGGTTTTGAATTACGCATAGCAATGGCTCGCAGCCACTGAGATACAAACATAGAATCTATAGGCTACATGTCCAGGTTCGGGAAGTGGCTACATTTCTTGTCGAGCAGAGATGCCAAGTCGGAACGCACTAGCCAAACGACGTTCCCTATAGGACATGCACGTTAGTGTGTTCACAAAAAATGTATGTAGACATCACTGTTGTTGTTTCTGCTCTTGTGGTTTGGTGCACGCAATTTGTTTATAATGATTACATAGATGTTAAACAAACCCTAAATCTAGATCTTATCATACATATGTACCTCCTGCAAAAATAAAAAAAAACCCAGCCAGGAGGGACGAAGATCCAAAACATAAAGTAGTAGGGACCAAAGAACCCATTACAAACGAAAAAAAGGTAAGAAAAATCAACCCAGAACTGAAGAAACTGCATCACATTTAAACGGCTTATACGATTCCCGAAGAGCATCCCACCCAACACACCGGTGGGCAAGGAAGCACCGTATACATTCAAAGTCGCAAACACCCTTTTTTTGTGTGATGGACTTCCTATAATTCAAGTCAAATTTTCGTTATACTTTTTGCATTTTTAAGGACTCTTTGTTGTCTACACTTTTCTAATTTATTCTCATGGTGTTTGATGCATATTTAACAAGTTAACAATGGAGTGACCTCTATATCATATTTGAGAAGCTCCTCCATTTCTTATTCCATCCACAGCTCCTCCAACCGTCATCACATCACGTTAAGTTTCACGATCTTACTAGACCCATTAAACTGGGTCAGGAATTCACTGATAACGCGTTTACGTACTTCTCACTGTAAGCACATAGTCAATATGAGTGAGAAAGGAAAAAATGGGATTTAATAAATTATAGTCATACGAGTGCAAAGGACTCTGTCACATCACAGAATAAAAAGAGTTATTTTTATATTTCAGTAAATCGAAGCTCAGTTTCAACTAATGTAATCATACATTATTAAAATGCATTAAATATTTTTAAAATAACGCATCTTCAAGGTCAAGTTCATTTGAAACCATACTCCGACAAAATCTGGACCCCTCAGAAATACACTCATGCTTATGTCGATTTGGTGCTTAAAGGATGCTAGGTATTTCCTAGCAAAATCAACCCTCGCCGTCACGAGGTAACATTACCAATTGGAAAGGACATTAATTCGACTTTCCTTTTTCGATTTTTTGCTAAATATATTTATGCACATTTGCTTTATTTAATGTTGAAAAATATCGAAATAATAGGTAGGTAAGTTGTACAAGCGAATTTGTGTGTCGTGGAATATATGGCATGAGCTCACACCCTCTTCCACCCCTATTATTTGGAACAGATGTCCATTTCAGAAACAGCTGTTTTAAAAGGAATACTGCCCAAAATTTAGGCAGGTGACAGGTTTTAATGGCTTCCCTCATTAACTAGAAGTATACTTTCCTGCAGAAATTGTAGCAGAGTGTCTACCAAAACACCGTATTGAATATTCCTGACCTTGACTGGCTCCTCCCTACTACACTGGAGGACGACAGTTGAAAAAAAAAAAAAAAAAAAACAACAACAAAGCTTTGCCTCTGCACAGTATTTCTACACGACCGTTTTCCACCAAAACTGCAAAAATAAACACATGTCAAAGCAGGTTTATACTCAAATCCACTGCGAAACATGCAAAATTGTTTTCCGTGACACACAGTAAGGGTGCAAAAATAGTAGTCCTAACCCGTAAAAAATAACAAAACGTCTTTGCTTCAGCTACAACAGATTCAGCTATAAATCGGTCTTGGTATTTACGATTTTGTCGTGTAAGAAGCCCTTCTAAAAGCACAATATAGTAAAAGGTGCGTAATGAACAGCACGTGGTTGCTCAGCTAGCCCTAACTTCCCCTACTAGTCTTAACAAAAAAAAAACAATCAAAATTTACAGGTTATGCCTCCTACGTGTCACTTAAGTGTAGTTTGAAGTATTTTAAATTGTGCCAACATTAGTATATTTAAGAGAAAATAACATCGTCCTCACTTACCAGTGGATAAATCTGTAGTTTCAAACTGATGATTTGCAAATTCCTGACATAAAAGTCAATTTTCTGACTTTTTCCTGAATTCCTGACCTACCCTAGTTAATTTCCTGAAATTTTCCTGACTGGTAGACACCCTCGTAGGGATGGGATTCAGTGGGAAAAAGGGTCTTTCTTCTATCATTTGTTTCTCTGGAGGATTCCAGTGAACAGACTGTTTATTATGAGTAGTTGTCAACGTGCAGTACTGGAGTTTTGATTCTCACTCTCTGTTCATTCCAAATGCTTTGAAAATGTTGGGATCAAAAGTTTGGGATCACTATTCGGGATAAGCTGATCTTAAGACCTTCAGTTCTTTCTGAAATGAGGTACCGGAATTGAAGATGAAAAAAATAAACCCCCAAACAAAAACACCGTCGATGATGGTTAGGTTCTAGCTTTTAAGGGCAACCAATCTGAGACTGAAGTGGACAAGCTTGAAAGGAAAAAGTGGCCAAAAAACGAAGAAAATGGCGTTTGACATGGCGCTGGCGTCGTAATACCATTTTGACAAACGCGTTCGGACATGGCAAAGAGAGTGGCTCACCAGCTGAGATAAAAGGCGACAACGTCATTCGCTAGTCGCAGTCACATGACTGTACTTCGTCACTTGCGATAAATCCCTGCGCGTACGGCAGAGGAAAAACCAGCAAGGAAAAAGAATACCGGGAACTTTTTTTTCAAGGAAACTGTTATTTACGTGGCTCAAACGAGTGGCAGCAAATCACGATGAACGGAAGAGAAAATCCTTGCGCAATTTCACGGGAGACATCACAGAGAGGATGGACTGGCGATGGGAGAACTTTACAAAGGTGAGGCAAACGAAGCCAAACCCTCTTTGAAATGAGTAACTAAAAACGAGTAGTAACTTTTGGTAAATATGCACACGTGAATGCGTCAATAAAAATAATTTCAATTTCTAAAATTTTAGTTTAAACTAACAAAGCCAGAAAAGTGCAACAAATATACCGGATGCCGTTTTGGGGATGATTATCAAGTGCATAAAGAAATCAGCAGTCAAGCATCGTCATAGAAATATACACTAAAAGTTATTACACTACAGCTATTAGTATAAGTTAAGTTATTTTTGTTCCCCTTTTATTGTAGTTCTTGTTTTAATATTTCAGTCTAATCATCAACCGTTCTTGGAGCTATTTTCGACAAAGCATTTTGAGTGGCTGATTGTAGACTGATTCATCCTTTTCATCCCATGAATCTCATAAATAGATTTTTCTTATTCTTCAATATACTTTATGTCAAAACTGGTTTTCATTTTAGACATAGTGTAGGGACAGAGATGTGGGGACAGAAATGTGGGGAGTGGGCGGCCCTAACGTGATGAAACTAGAGTGTGTGGGAATCAATAATAAAGAAGAGACTTGGCTGGGTTGAATATTTGATGGTTCATTACTGTTGGATGTTATATACAGCCTCGCCTGCCACGACTTTAGCCAAACAGTTCTTAATTATGACAATGTGATGGGTAAGATACAAATGATTGACAGGGACATGAAAGTTTAAACGTGGCGGACTGGGGAAATTGGGGGAGGAAAAGGAACAAATTTCTAATAGTAAGGCCAAAGATTACTTACGGGGCGTTTAGGGTGGAAAGCTGGTTTGGAATGACTAATAATATTTGATTACTTAAAATTAACAATATGTTGGCAAGGCTGAGCGCATGCTTAACAATTGGTTTGAGTTCGGCATGCACAACAATATAGTGACTTGAATTTCAATAATAGAGGCAGGGCACACTTAAGATCGTCATCCAGGCTCAGCTCAAGGGAATCAAGATGCTGGGTCAACAGTCCCAGCATCAGTTCGTCCAATATTGACGTTAACAGGAGCTGAGGCAGGATGAGTCACTACAGAATGCCCCCCTCCCTGAGACAAAAGTGCAGCAGCTCCGTATGATGCTGATGTTTTCTTTAACTTTGGGTATTGCCAACTTGAACTGTGATTTTGTCGAACAGGCTCAGGACCCAAAAATAATGACATGAAAAAAAGAAAATACACAATATTACACTTAATAAATCGATCCCGGTTAAAGGAAACGGAATGGTTTACAAAAGTTCTAACTTATTAGTTGCCCAGCCCTAAATGTGGCGAGGGACAACTGTAAGACCTTACAACTAAACTTACAATCTAATTCCGTTCCACCTAGATCCCGGTAAATATTGGTACGGAGAGATCCTTCCCAACATCTAGGATTTTTAATAAATCAGACAGCGTTTATATTGAGGTTGTCAAACAGCCAGTGAGTTTAAGGGTTGACGGACATTTTTTATTTAAAATAGTGACTTGAGTTATTACGATACTCGTTAATGCACACGTCCGTCACGACTCAAAGTTCAGTGCTAAATGCAAAGACAAAGGTCGACCAAATAAGCTGGCTGCTGAGCCCAAACGCGTCTCAGTAAGAAATACTTTAAAAAGTATCAAGTATAATTTAAAAAGTAATACCTTCAATTAAATTAGATTGAAGGAGAAAAAAAGAATAAAAAAGTCTTTCAAAGGTTCGGTTTTACCTGAGTAAATTAATGCTGATAAAAATAAGCGCTGGTTCAAGTCAAGCATTTAATGAAAACGTTAGGATATATTTAAAACTGAATTAAATTCTCTTCAACGATCATCATATTAATGACAAGAAATAATGATGCAATTACAAAATAACTATGTTTGATTCGCATACTTAAAATAGCAGTCGCTAACTATTTACAAGAATACCGTGTGCAATCCAGATTATAAGTATATACACTCATGGATAGCGATGTTGCTAAGCAACTGGCTCGCGCTCATGTGAGAGCATTGTTGATGTCAACGCGTTCGTTCTATGAGCAGGGAGATGTAGCTGATTTGAATTACACGACTATGAAGTGCCCGCCCGTTTTGTTTGCTTATTTTCAGGTAAGTAGGCGTTATCAATTACTTTGGAAGGTTGAAATTAACTTATTAATGTTCATAGTTTTAAGTCATGCAACGATTAAGACACGATTGCTTTATTATCTTTTTAGAAACTGGATGTCAAAAACACGATTCCAACTCCCGGAAAATAAAGTGCGCTTATTCTCAAAGATGGCTGCCTCCAGGGCCGACGGGATTTCTTCATGGTTCCGAGCGGCACTATTCAACAGCTCAACAGGGGTGAACAGAGTTAATGCATCAAATTAAAATTCGTTAGCATCAAATTAAAATTCGTTAAATTGTTTGTTAATGAATGTTGAATGTGTGGATTGTATTTGTGTTCTTAAATACGAAATTTTATAGCCTACCAGAGAAAAAAAAAGGCATGCATTAGCACGTAATAGTATAGGCAACATCAATAATTATTTTTAATGATCATGGTGCGTAACACATTTTTTATTTTTGCGGTTGAGTGAAAAGGCGTTTTCGAAGGTAACCTGAGAAATTCGACCCGATTTTTAGGGGAGAAAGACACGAAACTGCAAAAAATTATTACGGAGTAAAATTCTTAGTTAATTAAATTTAATTGCTGCGGCGTACAGTATCTTTTTTTTTTTTTTTTAAAGTTAATGCAAACTTCTTCGGAATAAGTGTCAATCAAATTACAATTGTTTTGTTGGTTCAATACAACTATTTAAATGTCGTGTGCAAGTTAGAATATAATTAAAATCTAACCTAAATGTTGATTGCACTGTTTACTCACCTTGTTACTGCATTTTTTGCACAGTTTTTGCATGATACAGTAAAAAGAACAAAATAATTCTGTGGTTCTTTAGAAGTTTACAGTGGACAACCTGCCGAAGACCCAGGACTGGTAAGTTTATAGCATCCAAACTTAAATTTTGGTTGGATTTATGGTGCTATAAACATTTTACAGTGCCCAAAAAGTGTGATTACTTCGTAACGAAGTGGACGCATGTTTTTTTTTTTATCACTGAAGATGGGACGAATGAAGATAAATTTAGATTTTAAACTTCAGGAGTGTATGAATATTTCCACTTGACAAGTGGTGGACAACATTTAAAATTGTAGTAAATCCAGAGTAGAAACTGTATCTTGTGGCTAGGGGTTGTACATGTGAGCTGCAGTTTAGGGTTTAGAGGACCAGGAAAGGTTCTCAGCTTTCTACAAATTTTCGGCGAAATTCTAGAAATTTCATGTTGAATAATCAACTCAAAATTATAAAACAGTGACATGGACATTGCACAAAAATTGTCCTAACACCACAACACTCCAATACTTTAACTTGCCAATAGGCATAGGAAAGGATTGCTACAATTTGTGCATAACTAGGATGTTTAGTTAAATTATGCATGCAAACACTTGTCTAGCCTAGGTAAATAACTAACATTTCTTTTTAAAAATCGCATTTTGGGTTACAAACGTTGCAAATGTTGGATGATATGGGCATACCCAAAAATTTGAGGTACAACAATCTTTGTAAAGTTTGAAGCGTTGTCCAAAATTAAACGTCTGCTGTTGTCAATGGCGTAACTAAGCAGTAAATCAACTTTTCATCATGAAACAAATCATTGGTTTTCAAGATTAGATGACATGACACTCTTAAGATTGGTAAACATTTTCTGCCTGTAACTAGTTTTAGCAGTTAACATTTTAAAATATAGCCTACAAAATTCTATTTTATAGACACTTCTTTTTTTTTTTACAATCAACGTGATACAAAAACAAAATTGCGTCCAGATTTGTTCATTCTGGTTACCCATTTAAAGAAGTGATATCTTACATTCAAATTGTACAATCTTAGTTATTAAGCAAATTTCCATAGTTTTTGCATCAGGATTTATTGAGATTAAAATAAGATTTAAAATTCAATTATAAAAAGCTGTCCATTGGTGACTCTCGGGATAAATTAAGAAAACTACCGCGTAAAATAAAAAGTTTAAATCACTAAGGTAAGGGGAAAAATTGAATTTTGCACTTCTCTGCACTAAATGAGGTTAGTAAATTTTGCTAAAATCGCAAAATCACGCTTGGGTGGTGGAGGGTTTCCAGCGGGGCTTCTAGATCAAGTGCCTGTATCACCTAAGTGCTTACGGATCCGGCTTGGGCTTCCCCACTAAACTGCTGGTTAGGTTCGTGGTTACACACTCAATGACTTCATTAGCTATACAGCCGCTTATCACTGGCACAGGCCGATGTCGGTAGAACCTTAAATACGGTTCCTCCTTTACAAACTGATGCGTTTGGTATCAACAGTTGACACACTCCTCCTGCTGCCAAATAGGTGATGGGTGATTTTAACCCGAACAGGGACCATTACTACTCTTCCCGGTACAAAAAGAAATCATAGGGGACCTACCTTCGTCCAAATTCAAAAACTTGAGTTATTCATTTTAGTAATTGGGTTTAATCAAAATGAGGGTTAATAGGGTACCTCA
Source organism: Lithobius niger (assembly GCA_023313725.1). Classification (NCBI taxonomy): domain Eukaryota; kingdom Metazoa; phylum Arthropoda; class Chilopoda; order Lithobiomorpha; family Lithobiidae; genus Lithobius; species Lithobius niger. The sequence goes on from JAHWFP010237161.1 coordinate 28,809, forward strand.
CGATCTTGCTGCTACGGCGGCTATGCCTTGCAATCAAAAGGGTGATCCTATCTGTTATGGAAAGGGGCTCCAAAAAGAATACAGCTTTAAACTAACCGTCCAAAGTGACATTAGTAGCCAAACGAAAAATGGAGTTTAAGTTAGTTACCTTGCGCGAGTTAACACTTAAGACCAAGGCGACTAAAAGAAGAAAAAAAAAAAAAATTACCTTGCGCGAGTTAACACTTAAGACCAAGGTAAAAACAAAAAGGCATTGCTTCCCAGCAAAAAAAAAAAAACTCCAGAATTAAGTTTTCCAAGTTAATAATAAACACAGATCTGATCAACGCGAGTTAACACTTTAGACTTGAAAGGTTCTGTGTCAAATTAAAACTTCAACGGGTTTTTCACAATTTACAGCATTCGTTCATAGCAGTAAAATTGAGAAATGATACTGCCCTACTATCAAGTCTCCTCACTATGAATTGACCATAAATTGCCCGCATTTTCAACGGTTAGCATTAATACCATTTTCATCAAGCTAATTAGGTTCACTTAGCTGTAGCTTCTGGTGGGATCAAAAATTTACAAAAGGAATTGTGGGCTCTAAAGAAGTGACACAAATTTATACTGGTGTTTGACCAGGTCACTTGTAATGGATGAAAATCAAATTTTGAAAGCTAATGAACATAAAACATGCAAATGAGCTGAACGAAATAAAATAAAATAACGTTAACACAGTTTTTCCAAATCATTCAAATGAGTCACCAATCTAGATCTTGAAATGTTTCCCTTGGCAGTTAGACTGGCAATGAAATGTAGAAATATCAGACCAATTGGCAACTTTTAAAACTGAAAGAGTCTGGAATTACAAAGTTAAGTGAATTCACCAGGTATTTCGTCAACAACAGGTCTCAAGTTTGAAATATGTTGGTAACCTTTCTGCAAAAGACCAGTTGAAACTTCGCGAACTCTATAAACTTGAGGAGAAATTTTCTCCGCAATTTCATATGGTCCTACAAATTTTCTTTGTAGTTTAGCCGCGAAATAACTATGCTTGTGTGATAGAAAATGACTTTTTACCCAAATTTTATCACCAACTTCGAATTCCAGAGGTTTAGGAATACGAGCATTTAGCTTAGCATATTCGTAAGCTCGATCAGAATGTCTAATTCGCCGTAATCTCTCCAAAGTTTTACGCAAATTACTAGTCAGCGTAGCAGCCCAAAGAGGTAGTGGCTGATCTAAAGTGTCTTGAATGGGAGGGTCTGTTCCTATATTTATCTCTCGGCCGAAATTTAAGAAAGCTGGGGTGTAGCCAGTTCTCGAATCAACCGAGCTGTTTATAGAAAGCATAAATAAAGGAAGTTTCTCGTCCCAGTCACGCGGGTTATCGCCGCAAAATTGTGCGATCATCCTACCAATTTTCTTACACTGTAGCTCTGCTGGGCTGTTAGACGCTGGATGGTAAAGGGTAGTAACTGATTGTTTAATACCAAAACGCCTGTAAATTTCCTTAGTAATTGAGCTCACCAGGGCGGCTCCATTATCACTCACCACGCGATGAGGTACCCCAAATATCGGGAAAACTTGATTAATTAACAGCGTGACAAGCGTTTTCGTATCAAACTTTTTACATGGGTAACAAAGGAGATATCCGGTGAACAAATCTGTTACGATCAGTATATTGCGATTTTTACGCGGACTCTTGGTCATTGGCAGAGACTGCTTCCAATCTAAATGGATTGTGTGGAAAGGATGGTTCAAAGGAATGGTTTGTAGTCTACCAAGGGATCGTAAGCCATGGCCTTTATATTGTTGGCACAGATGGCATACCCGGACGAACCTATGGACCAATCTACTCATTCTTGGAAAGTAAAACAATTTCTGAATTCGTGCCAAAGTTTTTCTAGCACCGAAATGTCCTCCCGTAACCGTACTATGGTTAAGATCCAACACTTGCCTTTGTAAATTCCTAGGAAGAAATAGCTTTAGATTGGCTGACTCAAGGGGGTCATGCGCAAGGTCACAATATATTACACCTTGCTGGTCGTCATAGATGCAATTCGCTGAATATTTATCTACAAATCTCTGAATTGCGACCGAAGCAGCTTTCCAAGGTTTTCCCTGCAAAGCTAATGCTAACGTGTTCATGAATTCGTCTCTCCGAGTTTCAGCCGCTATCATTTCAACCGTAATTTGAGCTACCTCAACATTGCAGTTAAAACAATCGTTGTTGAATACATAAAATGGCTTGCTGAAATTGGGAATATGTACTTCCGTGAGGGGCGGATTCATGCGGTCCTCGTCGGGAGTGGTGACACCTTCAAACATCCGTGACAAACTATCCGCTGGAGCGTTTAGTCTACCGGGTTGGAAAACTAACTTAGCGTCCAATGACGACAAGAATACCAGCCATCGGGCTATGCGCCCTCTGTTGTTCTTCTTGACGTCCATCAAAGTTAAAGGGTAGTGGTCTGTCACGCACAGTATGTCACCGCCTTCCACGAGATGGCGCCACTTTTTGAGGCCAAAAACAACTGCTAGCATTTCTCGTTCAGAGCAATTATAACGAGCCTCGGCCGAAGACAGTTTACGTGATGCCATATCAACTGTAACAGCATGGTCATCGTTTGGTCCCTTTTGGCATAACAAACAACCAACACCAGAGGCGCTGGCATCTGAATACAAAATCCATTGCTTGGTAGGATCAGGATGAACTAAAATTGGAGCATCTAATAAATAGCTCTTGATATTGTTAAATGCTTCATCCTCTCTGGGACCCCAAGACAAATGTTTTTGTTTGCTGTTTCGCAAGATGTCTGTCAATGCTGAAATCCTTTCAGCAAATCGAGGCACAAATCTGCGAAACCAACTTGCTAATCGTACAAATTTTCGTACCTCTTTCACAGTTTTGGGTGTTGGCCAAGCCTGTAAAATCTGTACTTTTGCAGGGTTTGCTTTTACGCCATCGTCAGTGACCAAATAACCTAAAACGAGTAGTTCCTTAACCACAAACTCTGATTTTTTGAAGTTGCCTGATAACCCTTCATTCACCATCATTGACAATGCTGCTTCCAGGCCAATCAGGTGCTCCTTCCAGAGCCTTGAACCGATTCCAAGATCATCAACATAATCGATGCATCCTAGGTGGCGTATCGGTTCGACACATTGCGCCATTGCACGACAGAAATTGGCTCCGCTGTTCCTCATGCCAAATTGAGCGCGAAGAGGAAGGTATTGGCCCTCAGTAGTGACAAATGATCCTATTTTGCCGCTCTCAGGGTCCAAGGGCACGTGCCAATATGCCATAGTTAGGTCCAAATTACTGCGGTATTTACATTTGTCGTAACGTGCAATGAGTGTATCAATGAGTGGTAGTGGAAATGGGTCACGCTGCACGTTCCGGTTGAGGGGGACGTAATCCACCACCAAACGAGACGTTCCGTCCTTTTTCGGCACCAAAAATACGGGGCAGCAGTGTTCACTAAAACCAGGAACTATTACGCCTAGGTCAAGCATATTTTTAACATGCTCGGCAACCTTCTGTTTACCTAAATAGCTTAAAGGGTAGGGGTGGCAAGCTACAGGAGGGGCTCCGCGAGTATCTATCACCATGGGAGGGCAGTGTTTAAATTTTCCTACTCTTGTAGAAAATGCATGGCGATACGTTACTAACAAAACAAAAAGTTGTTCCTTTTGATCCGAGTCCAAAATATCAATTTTATTCACTTTTTCACGGATCTCCTCCAGGGTGGGTTGTAGCTCTGCGTTGCCAACAATCGCACCTACAGTGGGAGGGAGCAAGCGCAAGGGGTTCCTACGGAGAGCATACACGTCGCCTTTGAATGGATGCCAAAACCAATAATTTCTATTATAGTTTAAAATCATCCCTGACCAAGTCAGAAAATCCACACCCAAAATTAGTGGTTGGATGGCATCAGGCATCTCAATAAATGGGTAAACAAAAGAATGGGTTTTAATCTGAATGGGAATGATGAAAAACCCAGGGCAAATACCCCAGCGCCCATCAGCATATCTAACCCGATATTCCCGCTTTTTGAATTTGAAACCCAAATTAATCAAATCGTCGTGTAAGCCCTCATGCACAAAACTAAGGCTTGATCCACTGTCCAAAAGTGCATCGGCAATTTCATCCCCGATTCGCACACCAACGTAGCCACAAGGGCTATTTTGGGGCTCCTCAGGACCCTTAACTATACGGGGAAGTCCAAGATAATCTATTTTTTTGGGACGCTCAGCCCTTATCCCTCTGGGTATTCGATGAGGGTCGTCAGGTAACTGGCCACCGTACCAATGATCTTGCGGCGACGGCACTGCAAAGCCAGATTGAAGTTGTCGCCTTATTATTTTGGGTAAGGGGGAGCATTTGGATTTAACCCCTGAGTTGTCTGTGAGAGCTGGCTCACATTAGTGTTGACAGTGTTTGAAGCCCAAGCTGGGCGAAGCTCAGGATGCTTCATCCAACAATTTTTAGCTAAATGCCCAGATTTAAAGCATTCATTACAAACTACTGCCTGTCCTCTAGCTTTGTCTAAACCAGAAAATAATGATTTAGGCTGAGTTTTAAGCTGCTGATCGTTCTGTTTAGTTTGAGCAGTGGCAACAGTTGCTGGTTGAGAACGAGTTAAATCTGCAACTAACTTGGGAATAGAAAAATTGCCTGCCCTAACAGCCTCAACTAATTGTTTAGTTTGTAAACAGGAACTTGTGTCATGATTAGCAGTGTTATGCAACTGACAAAATTTTCTCTCTGTTGCAGGTGCCGCCGCTGCAGGTGAAGACACTACAGGGACCTGTACAGAATTGGCAGAACGGCGTTGATTGTTTACAGACACGTTCGGGTTAGTCAAAGTAGGTATTGGTGCGTCAACGGATAAATTATGGCCAGTTTTTGAAGCTAAGTATGTTTCCATTCTTGTCGCATAGTTGTAAAATTCGACCAAGTTTGAAAAATCCCTCTGACAAGCATAAGGTTGAAACCTTTCAGACAGATTTTCTTTGATGATTTCGATAAGTTCCTCAACAGAGTAACTATCATCAAGTTGTGAAGTAATTGCCTCACATCTTCGAAAAAAAGTCTGGAAATTTTCATTTGACCCCTGAACTGTCTGACGTAATGCTGCGACTAAACTCCTATTTTTAGAAGGAGGGTGAAAGGTGTTTTTAAAAGCTGTACAAAATTCCCTGTAAGATGAAAAGGGTGGGTGCTGGTAAAACCATCTATAAGCTTCCTCTGTTAATGTTAAAGGAATGCAACAAGTTAAAAATTCCTCATCAGAATAACCTTTCACTTGCTTAATCTTAGACAGATCAGTCAGGAACACATATGCTGGAGTGGAAGATGCTAGCCCACTAAATTTAGGTAAATCTAAAGCCTTAACTTTAATGTCTATCCCTCTGTTCACAGGTGTAGCTGTAGAAAAAGGAACATTACCCAAATTCTGATCAGTGCAGGTTGGAAAATTTGATGGATTGGAATCTGAAAAAGGCTGGTCTTGAACATGCAAAGGATAAGTTTGAAATTGAGTGTAAGGTGGCAAAATTCGGTCAACTTTTAAAGGTTTAACCAAACTCTCATTTTTTTTATTAATGTGCAACTCCATTACAGCCTTTGACATTTTCTCAACCTGATCCAATTTATTTTCCAAAGCCTCATATCTATCCTTACAAGACTTAGAGCAAGAAACTCCTGAACTGGCTTTGCTACTGCAAGAACTCGAATGAGTCCTTAAAAGTTTAGGATTTGTTTTTAATTTAGAGCCGTTACGCACCTCTAAATCTAGATTAACTTTTGACTGGCCTGGCAACACATTAGACTGTAACTCAACTGATTCAACAAGTTGTTTAGGGATAGTATTCTTTGCTAAAGGAACCTTAACAGTTAAAGATTTACCTTTTGGTCTACTATTTTCAATCATTTGTAACTGAGAATCACTAAATGGAAAACCATCGCCCAAAACATGCACTCCTGAAGGATCAGGTAAGCTTACAGCCTTAAGTGATGCTAAATTGATGTTTTCTGAACTTACGTTTTTAACCCAATCTTTGCATCTAATTTCCTGCTCCTTTTCAGTTGAGGAACTAGTAATGCTCGACGTTCTGTGCCGTCGTGACTTCTGCATGGGCACAACACTGCCACACGATGAAGCAGGGTCAGTGACAAACCCACGAGTTGCTGCTAAAACTTCTGCAGGGGCTGACAGACGCATAGGAGGAGTTACTGGTTCTCTTCTGGAATTCTTCAGGGGGTCTGAATGGCGATGTTCAGCTAAACTCCTGGCTAGGATTGATGGTAAGGACTTCAATAAAAACTTCAGCTGGTCTGACGACAAATTTGAAGTAACATCGTCTAACTCCATTTCTTCTTCTCTAGAATCGATGGAATACTGGTCAGACTCAAAACTTCTGGCAGTTGAAGAAGTTGTGCTCGGGAGATAACTTCCTTCAGATTCAGGTTGGCCAAGAATTGGTTCGTTTAAAAGCTGCTGTCTTCGAGGGAGTAAACGCTGAACAGGTGCAGAACATGGCTCAGGTACACTGCTTAATTCTTCCTCTCGAATCTTCTTCTGTAACAGCTTACGTCTAAAATCGTCATTTCTTTTAATGTCAGCTTGCCTGCCATCTTCATCCAATTGAGCTACAGATATCCTCTCCAATGGCTTACTACTGCTGGACCAGGACTGGTTGAAAACTGGAGTAGAATGAACTGGATTTGATGTAATTTTCTTACAAGCTTTCCTTGTCATCTGTCGTTTTCCACTACTTTTGCTGCTTGAAACATGTGGTGGCGAACCATGGACAGAACGAGCCTCAGTTTCCCTCCTGGGTAGAATCAAACCTTCCTCTCTAGCCAAACGTCCTGAAGGCCCAGGGCTAACTGGTGATGAATGGACATAAACATTGGTTGTTGGTGAACTCTCTGGCTGATACTGCAGAAACCTGCTACTGTAATCCACGTAAAAAGGACTTGAAATTGGGAATGGATTCACCTCTTCACGCTGATCCAGAGCTTTTAAAGCAACAGAACGGTCAAAACAGCCGTCCAGAGAAACGGTAAGTGGCGAATTTTCTGTTGTGGCTTGTTCACTCCCTTTTATATCGTCCAAAACAGTTGATGGCGTCACAGTCGTGGTGAATCTGGATGCTTCCAGCCTCGCTTTTGTTGCACGAAGCGGGTAACGTGGCGTGTCTTCGTCCATTGTTTTTATAAAAACTTATACACTGCCCTAAACGGGTACAGGACAGGGGATTGGAGGGATTTGGCTTCTCCTAACAACCCTGACAACTTCATTTTTTTATGACTCCAAAATCCTCGACATTGCATGAGAAATTGGGGGTTCGAAATTCAAATTTTTAGCGTTTTGGCCGAAATGCACCAAAAATGTAGGGACAGAGATGTGGGGACAGAAATGTGGGGAGTGGGCGGCCCTAACGTGATGAAACTAGAGTGTGTGGGAATCAATAATAAAGAAGAGACTTGGCTGGGTTGAATATTTGATGGTTCATTACTGTTGGATGTTATATACAGCCTCGCCTGCCACGACTTTAGCCAAACAGTTCTTAATTATGACAATGTGATGGGTAAGATACAAATGATTGACAGGGACATGAAAGTTTAAACGTGGCGGACTGGGGAAATTGGGGGAGGAAAAGGAACAAATTTCTAATAGTAAGGCCAAAGATTACTTACGGGGCGTTTAGGGTGGAAAGCTGGTTTGGAATGACTAATAATATTTGATTACTTAAAATTAACAATATGTTGGCAAGGCTGAGCGCATGCTTAACAATTGGTTTGAGTTCGGCATGCACAACAATATAGTGACTTGAATTTCAATAATAGAGGCAGGGCACACCTAAGATCGTCATCCAGGCTCAGCTCAAGGGAATCAAGATGCTGGGTCAACAGTCCCAGCATCAGTTCGTCCAATATTGACGTTAACAGGAGCTGAGGCAGGATGAGTCACTACAATAGCTCATACTAAAACCAATACTCACGACAAAATATTAATTAGGCCTCAAGCGAATGGCAGAAACATTCAAATACGACCTCCGTTTCTGGTTAAGTTATGACAATTTGGAAATACTAAATTTAGTTGAATTAGTTCACTTCATTTCGTGAGACGTAGCCTACCCAGTGAACATATCCAGATGACAAAAACAAAATATAACGCATGTATAAAACATACCGAAATAACAAAAGCAAAGACTAATGCATATAACTTGACTTGGACTGTGAAATATATGTTCACCATATGTTTCACTTTTCATAAGCAAGTTTAACTGATTAAGCAAAGATTAACGGATTTAAGAGGAAAAGAAATTTGTAACACATCATGTTTGTCACGTTTTTTTTCGCAAAAAAAGTTGAACAATGACTAAGACCATCTATAATCGAACTGAGTTTGTACCGGATTTTTTTAATAAATCTCAAGCATCAGTGCTTTACGATAAGGACACATTCTTGTAGAAATTGTGAAAACCTCCACCTATTCTTCAAGCGTCACTCGCGTCGCGACTTGCCCGCTAGAGGGAACGCTGATCATCGTCCAATCGCGGACGAGCAAACGAGAAAACTCCTCGTAAAATAATGAGGGGTGGAGGCCATGGGGTTGGAGGTTAGTTGGCGCTGATACGGGGCACGTGGAAGAAGGTGGGCGGGCCCAGGCTTCTGCTAGATGAACTCGATATATAAACTAACGTGGCACCCTCCAACGACGGCAACGCATTTTACGATGTATTAAAATCAACTTTTTACGACTTTTGTATCCCCACAAGCGGTAGTTATAGCATACGGAAACGCCCAAACTCGATCGCCTCGCTATATGTAGGGCGAGCAACGGCCGTGCACCTCAAAAACTAGACCAATTTCTAGACGCGCAGCTAACGTCCGGGTTCCACCAAAGTCATCGTCTATTCGAAGCACCCTTTTCCAAATATGGGAGGGTGATGCTTCACGTTCTGATCACCCATCCGACCACGCGCTGTGTGATAACAATAATATAGCAGGAGGAATCCCAGAGGAGTTTGAGCCAGGGATGAGATGAGCAAAGGAGATCGCAAAAAATAACGAAATCGGGCAAATGATGTCTCGTGCAGTCATACGATATTAAGGAGACACGCCAAGGCCAGGAAATAAAAGCCAAAACGAAAGGAGCTTTCGTGAACCAATCTGGACGATACGAACTTTGGAAGTGCTTGTGCCACTGATAGTTTTCGTTAAGTTTTTATTCTTCTTCCCCGAAGTTGCGCAACTACAGAATTCTTCTTCGAAGTACAAGAAGGACACAAGGGACAGTAACGACAATACGTAGTGACTACTAAAGCGCAAGTTTCACTGACAAAAGACAAAACACAGCTGTCACGACTAGTGCTCTCTTATCTTGAGGGGCCCTTGCTTTGGTGTTAAAGACCCTTGCTTTGGTGTGAGGGACCCTTGCTAAGAGGCAACTTGTCCTTATTTCCCATCTACTGGACTGTATTGTGACTGAGGTACCTAGCTGTGGACGTGACATCTCCTGGGCACTATTATATATACGCATTTCCGTACTCTACTGAATAAGAAAAAAAATTGAATCTGATAATACATGCCTAAGAAGGCAGAATCTACTTCGGATGGGCAAATTTTGGTACGCAGAGCACAACAGCAGAACAATAACGACGTAGCGGACTAGTTTCGTCCAAATTTTCAATGATTTTCACCAATTTTAGATTGGGACTTGACAATCTAATACATAATTTAACCACCCACTTTAAAGTTGGTAGAAGAACCACACCAAGAGATTAAAGTATTTAGAATGTATCGGCCGCTAAAAGGCAATTAAGTGATTCTCTGGAGTGCATGCATGGTTTTTTCTTGGCGCATGAAAGGTTTTTTTCATGCCACAGTCTTAAAAAAAAATGTAGGATCACGCATCAACCCTTTCACCAAACACTTCCTGGAGCCGATGACCATATCATTACCCACTGCTTATTCACATGATTCCCTCGAAACGAAACTCAGGGTCATTCAGAGGTGTGCCACAACTAACAACTTCTACCTAAAAAAAGAGACTCTTGTCCAATGTGCGACATTTACACTCTGTGCATGGCTGAACCTGACATTAAAACATAGATATTGCACCCCACAACGAAATGTAAAGCTACAGAATTTTTTTTTTTATTAAAAAAAAACAGTCATCGCCCCCACCTGGGAAAATTACGAAGCTGAGAACTATGTAATTAATTTTTAGCGGCCTCATGAAAATGAGTAAACTTTTGGATTAGTAAACTCGTTACGACAAACTGACCGTATACAACAGGAACAATTTTTCACAAATTCAAATTTGTCGCAGACAGCCGTAGAAAGTTCTGTAGCTTGGATGCAGACAAATATAATAAAAAAAACCTGCAGTTATCTTCTAATTACCCCCCTGAAAATAAGTCAACAAATTTCAATTCCAAAACAATGGAGCCTTTCTAACTTGAGCTGGTAACCACAGCTATGAATAAACCATGAACCCACAGTCTCCTCCACTCCTCCAACCCCACCCAACAACCAAGAACACCTAACAGCAA
>JAHWFP010237162.1:0-15668 GCA_023313725.1 Lithobius niger
TTTTTACTCAATAATTAAGGAGGCACTGGCTTGTTTGTTGTGTTAAATGATATTTCTTTTTTCATCCTTCGCTCACTGTGGCGAGCAAGCGCTAGATGGTGCTGAATGCTACAAACTTTCGTTTGGTGGCAATCCACCTTTTAAGTCCCAATTTTCCCTAAACCTTTCCATCCCTGCTACAACCAACAGTTAAAATCATGCCCAGGCCCGGAATTCAGAAAGGCTCTGTCAGTTTACAAATAGCATGAAAGGAAAATTTACAATCACCAGTTAATAAGTGTAAATTGCAGAATTTTGAACTAGCCTGCAAAGAGTATGAAGCCCAGTGCATAGTGAAATATTTACCTCATCAACTTGATTTGTTCCTTTTTGGTTAGGAGATTCCGAGGCATCGCCTTGGTAATGGACTTCGTAACTGGTCACATTGCTCTCAAGAGGTGGCTGCCAGTCAAGCGTAACTACACTGCTATTAATGAATGATGCGTGGAGTTCTCGAATTGGTCCTGGGAGCGTGTCACTACCTGAAAGCAAAAGAATATTAATCAAACTAGGATTCTTGTGTTATTTCCTGATTATAATTTCAAATTAAACGTGACGATATGGGTAGACTTGCATATTATTTTATTCTGTCGTTGTGGTTTAGCCTGTTTAAAGTGACCAAAACAAGCACAGCCCAGTGGTCAACATAAGCCTCGACTAGAAACCAAGTGAACGCCGGGCTGAATAGTAGGGGTCGGCCGAATATTCGAATATTCGTTCGTCAAGAGCATATTCGAATATGATACATTCCATTCGAATATTTGTAAAATAAAGTTGTGTGTAACTTTACGTTTTTTTTAAATTTTTGAATTTGTTTTTTAAGTTTTCCTGTGGGTTTCTCGAGTCTCAGCCAGTCTTCACTATGCTTCCTACTCTTCCCCTTTCCCTCCCAACCAATCCAACTGACAATCCATGCGTTTTGGATTGTCACTTGCGAGTTGTGGCAAGGGCGGGGGGGTTGAGGGTTGAGATGACAGAAGCGCATAGCAGTTGCCCCTAAAACATTTAAGAACTAAATAATGGGGAAGTCAACCAGGGCCATGGCAACCAGTTGATAGATGACATCAACTTCAATATCATACGTGAAAGGGAAATACACCTTGGTGGATTACATTCATTCCGTATTGCAGTTGGCAATTCATCATTTTTGGAGGGGTTGTGTTATGTATGCCTTCCAAGTTGCCATGCCTCGTAGATTTAATTAAACTTGTGGTTATATTACGTTTTCCTTGCATTGCCAATCGACTAAATAAAACTTTGGTATGTAATGTAAAACGGATTTTTTTGGGGAGGGGGTAGGGAAGAGGGCTCAGGTCGAAACATGTAAAAAAAACTTTGAACGAATATTCAAATATTCGAATATTTTTTTTGGCGAATATTCGAATATTTTTTTCCCTATTCGTCCGACTCCTACTGAATACCTGACTGACCCAGGCACTTGCATCCAGTTTAGCATGGGCAGTAAAGGGTAATTTTTTATCTGCTTTGGCATCGCTTCTAATAGACCCACTTGGTTTCTTTGACATCCAACCATGGATGAGAATCTTCTGACTTTAGGTGGAATGCCGACTTTTTTTTATATTAAAAATAGTTACCAGTAACATTGACCCCCTGTTCACATTAAATTCCTTTCGTGCGGCATTTTTCTGACATTTTCCTGTAAATGTCTTCTCATGTCCAACATTCATTCTTCTTGTTTTGACCGATATAATAATGGAAGTTAGCTTTACAACTAATCATCCACATAATTTTAACCCTGCAAACACCACGGAGGAAAATGTTGCAAGCCTTCTTGAAACTAGAATAAGCCTAAGTAAAAGGATACAAATGTTGTGATCAAGCCAGCTGTATCTAGATGTTATCTTACAGTCAGACGTTATAGCAGGGCTGAACTGGCCATGACAGCTAGGTGACGATACCACCGGGGCTAACTTGTGTAGAACCAACATTTTTTATAGTTTTTCATCCCGCAACTGTTCCCAACAGAAGGCTAAGTATTCCAAATGCTGATTCTAGTGACTAAAATTGTAGACAAGCTAACTTTAAAGGTGATGGCTAAGTATGAGTAACGCTCGAATTTGGTGGCGTTTAGATAAAATTTTGAAATAGGCATTCATAATAATATGCCGACAAAGTAATTTTTGAAAGTACTACTGTGTGTTTATTTATGGCAACAGTGGTGCACCGTTGGATTATAGTTTAAGTTTTCAAACCCAAACCACTTCTGCTAGGATCAAGAATGACAGAATTATGGAAAGTATGCAATGTGTATAATGTGTTGGGGGGGGGGGGGGGGGGGAGAATTTTCTGTAGTACTGATATGTTATGTTGGACACAAAGATGTGCTGTAACACACATGTGTGAATGGATGCAAGGATGGAACAATGTATGTGATTACCGAACAAAAATGAGCTGTGTAGAAAAAAATAGCATTAGAGCTTGTATTCCCATGGAACTCGGAGCTGTGAAGGTACACAAATTAAAAAAAAAATGGTTCAGAGTTCACTTGAACAAAGCGAAATATAATTTGAATTCTTACCATAATTCCAGGGAACAACGACTGTTTTTATTCCTTACCAATACCAGAAAGTGTATGAAATTTGTTGGGCCATGTCTATGAGTGTGTGTGTGTGTTTAATCTGTATATTATGCAGGCATTTTTTTAAAAATCTTTATAATAATATCGTAGACCAGCTAAAAGGAAAAGGAAAGCCTAAAGGAAAGCCTAAAGGAAAACCACTTCTCCCTTCCTCGCGCCGGCATTGAAAATGCACTCTCCCACTCTATGTGCAGCCAATAAGGAGCCAGGCATGAGTGGTCGATCAATCTGACAAGTCTTTGGGAAGAGTGCCGGGAAAATGTCCCGGGAAATGTGACCGGCCCCGTGCAAAGCACGGGCTTCCTCTAGAGTAATATATAAGTTTGTTGCAAACGCTACCGGAATGGCAAGGACCTGGTGGTCACTAACTGCCATCCGAAGTTAAAACAAAAATTAAAAATTGTAAAGTTTGAAAGTTTAAAACGAAGACGGTTGCCCGCCTGTAAAGGAAGGGTTGTTGGTATAGGGTTGGGGTCACGAATGCCTTACTACCAAGGTTAGACCTACCAGGGACACCGTGGTCCCCGATGGCATCGCCAAACGTGAGAGGCGAGTGAGGGAAAAAGCTGTACCATTGTCAATGTTTAAAAAAATAAAATAAAATAAATAAAATAAAATAAATGCATTGCAGTTTAAAGCCTGGCCTAAACCAATTGTCAATCATAATCAAGATAAAATTAAAATAAAAAGTTCATCATAATAAAAAAGCTGTGGTTACCAGGAGAGACATGATCATGAACAAGCGGGCATTATTGGGCATACACCAGTCCAACAATCACCACCCAACTAGCAGGCGACAACATAATTGGGTCTTTTACTTGGGACATGTTTTGTCTGTGTTTTAATTCTGTTTCGTGTGAGTAACTATAAGTATTTTTCGTGTGTGCATTCGTAACGTGTGAAACATGCAGGCTCTTTCTTGTTACGTTTATTTGTTTTGTCCAAATCCAGGTACAAAGGATTGTTTTTGTTCATTTAATTTTTTTTTTTTTTCACTTCCCTTGTATTGTCATTAATACAGTCTGGTTTATCATGTTTATGTCTATTCTCTGCCCAATTTAGTAAAAAAAAGTTGCAATATAAATAATATTTATGTCTGTGCTTTGCTGAAACAGCAAATGTAGGCAAAATTAAAAAAACACACAGTACCAATACAAGCTGTATTCAAGAATTTTTGGACGAGCACTATTTTTAGTTGGTAATAAGAGTGCAGTTTGTGTTTGTACTCTTGCATTTTGGAATTTTGCGTATGTGTGTTAATAATAATAATAATATAATAATAATAAGTTTAACCACACAACAGTGGTTAGGAAAATGGAAGGGCAAATACAACCACTGACATGGGAAACTATTGCTGTCATCGCAACACCAACACTAATAAGTTCTACGTAAAAATTTTGCGAAAGACAGCGATTTTAACCCACTATTGAAGGCAGCGACAGTGTTAGACGCAACAACCCCCTCAGTGAGGGAATTCCAAGCCGGCACAACCCGAAGAGAGAAAAAATATCTACGGCAGTCCAGGTTGGATCCCAAAAGACGTAGCTTAAGTGAGTGTCCCCTAGTCGATGCCACATTATTAAACTCAAACAATGGGATATCCACGGTGACGAAACCCCTAAAAATTTTGAAAGTCAGGACCAAATCAGCAATTAATCTGGCGAAGTTCCAATGGCTCCAGGTCGAGTTTCCTTAATCGTTCATTCGAAGGAAGCTTCCGTATAGTGGTAATACTTCTTGTGAACCTTTGCTGGACAGACTCCAGCCTGTCAATATCCATCAGCAAGTACGGGGACCACACTGGGCTGGCATACTCCAGCAAAGGTCGCACGAATGTCTTGTAGGCCCAAACCTTAGTGTCTACATTCCCAGAAGTAAAGCAGCGAATTACAATAGCCAGTCGCCGGAAAGCCAGAGCACAAATCTTGTTACAGTGCACAGAAGCTTTCAGGTCAGAGGTAAACCACACACCCAAATCGCGGATTACCGAGACATCAGGCAGTCTAAAACTATTTAGGTTGTATGGCAATGTTAAGTTTTGTCTCCCAACATGAAAGGTAGAACATTTTGATTCTGACAGTGGTAGCTGCCAAATCGCCGCCCAATCTGAAACATGATTAATCTCCCGGGTTAATCTCCCGGGTTAAATTCGAAGTAGTAAACCACATGCATTCCAAGTTTTGTCCCATGTCTATTACTTAATACAAACACACATGTCTAGATTTAGTGTGTATAAGCTCGATTCATAGTTGATTCTACATTGTCGCAGACAGTTGTAGTAATCGTGGCAAATATCTGAGGAAAACAATTTGGAAACAATTCAACTGGCTATAGACTTAGCATCCTACGGTTTAAAACCGGAAGATTTAAATGAAAGTCAGGATTTTTTTCATTCTAGTTCTTAACAATAAATTAACCTTTCACTGGTCGACAATATTACTCTCCCTGCACCCAAACATCATTGCATCTTTACTCCAATCTTTACTCCAATCTTTGAAATTAACTAAGCACAGGGTCAGTATTGTTATTAAATAGTCAAGACCAGTACACATTAAAACACCAACAGCACAACATTACAGGTGCATAATTCACCCCGCTATCACGTGCATTTGCACTTACTAGCAGGGTGAAGTAACGGGGTGTTTTAATTTGCGTTTATCTTGGCTATTTGATAGCAGTCTGCTCCGATCTGGTGTGCCTCGTCCTCGCCTCCTTGTTGAATGCTGCATCATTGTAACGTTTTGACATTGTCAGCCTCACTCCAGTAAGCACTCTGATAAGCACAAACTCTAATACTGGACGCCAGGATGCGCTGCGACATCGACACGTGATAGTGGATGCAAAGATGTTCTGTAGCATCAATATGTGATATTTGATGCAAAGATGTGCCGTAACATCGATATGTGATACTGGATGCAAGCCTGTGCTGTAACATCAATCATACAAACCCCCATTAAGACTAAAGGGATCCATCAAGCTTTCGCTATAAAAGTAGTGATATCAGAGCCAAAATGGCTGCCACCAAGTTTGTGGTCCGAACCATAATCACTCAAGCTTAACTGACAATCGCCGAGGTGTCTGTTAAGATTGCGTGATCACGGTTGGGAAGGAAAACTTGGTGGCAGCCATATTGGCTCTGATATCACTACTTTCTATGGCGAAAACTTGATGGGTCCCTCCACCCTTATGGAGTTTTCGTGTAATATCAACCCTTTTTGTTGTTTTATGGTGGCGGTGGTGGTGGTGTTTTATTGTTGCAAGCATGTGCTGTAACACTAATATGCGATACTGGATACAAGTATGTGCTGTAATGTCTATACGTGATATTGAACGCAACGATGTGCTGTAACGTCAATATGTGGTATTACAAGGAATGCTGTAACCTCTACAGGTGACATTGGATGCACGCATCTGCTGTCGATTGTGATACTGGATGCAAGGATGTGCAGTAACATCGATACGTGGTAATGGGTGCAAGGAAAGCGTTGTAATGTAGATACTTTATATTGGTGCAAGGACGTGCCGTAACGTCGACACGCACTATTGGATGCAAGGATATGCTTCAATGTTGATATGTGATATTGAACGCAAGGATGTGCTGTGCTGTCCGACTGTGGTATTGAATGTACGGATGTGCTGTAACGGCAATATGTGGTACTAGCGGAGTCGCTCGCTTCGCTCGCTCATTCCACGTCATCTCACTCCCCTTCCCTCCCCCCGTAAAGTTGCCGTTCGGTCGGTAGATGGCATCGTATGTTCGCGCTGCTGGACGTTGCGTTCTGGGCGCTGCAGATGCAGATGACTGCTTCGTATGTCCTGCTTGCTGCTGCTGGCTGCCTTGCGGATTTTGTGTAATTATATATATAGATTTGACACAACGATATGCTGTAACGTCGATGTGTCACAGTGGATGCAAGGATGTAGTGTAACGTCGGTCTTTGATATTGGACGCAAGGATGTGCTGTACAATCAATACATGATTGGACACAAAGATGTCTTGTAATGTATTGTGCCGAGGATGTGCTGTAACATAGCGGTATGCTATTAGACACAATGATGTGTTGTAACGTCAGTATGTGATATTGGGTACAGCGATCTGCTGTAACTTCGACATGAGATATTCAATGCAAGGACATGTTGTAACATTGATATGTGATATTGGACGCAAGGATACGGTATAACGACGATGTAGGATATTGGATGCAAGGGTGTCCCACCTGTAGATATGTGATACTGGACGCGAGGATGGGATTTATCGTCGATGTTTGATATTAGATGCAAGGATGTGCTGTAAAGTCGATATTTGTGGCGCCAATCTTAATGCAGTAAGACTTCAGAAATTGACTGCTGTCAGAAACAGCAGTTGTTACTGGAAGCCAAATAATGGTTGAATGTTGAAATTTTTGTTATTAGACGATCTAATTTAAAAAAAAACTTCAAGGCCTTTAGGGTAGATGGGATAAGTAACCTAAATTTTGTACTTTTTTTGTATATTGAATAATAATCACCATACAGTTTTCCCATTCAGTATTTGGGATAGCCCTTGAATGGAGAATGTATCGGATGAAGAAAAAGGTGAAAAAAATCTGCATGCATGGTTTTCATTTTTTAACGAAAGGCTTCTTACAGTATTTTATCAATTTAGCAATGCTACGTTGTTTTTAATCCATTGTTTTAGCTGTACAGATTTTTAATGCACAGGTGTTAAGTAGAAAACGGAAAAAAACGGGTAACCGTTAGTCAAGTATTGGGAAGATATAATTAAAAAAACGAAGAACACACTGTTCACATTAAGTTTTCGACAACTCCTGTTATCTTTTTCAGAATCTGCCACAGGATAACAAAGAAAAAACTCCATTTGACTAGATGGATTGTGGATTTTGGCAGGGAATCATGACGTCAAGTTGTCTTATAATTTCCACCTCTTTTTCAACACAGTCTGACCCATTGTTAGACAAGAGCTGTCGCAATACTGAAACGACCAACTTAACTAAATTTAGTTGAGTTACCAATGTAAGTTAGCAACTGTGTTACCACCCGAAGTAAAAGCACAAATAAAGGTGTAGCTCAAAAATAATTAAAACCAATACGAAATTAATCTAATATGCCTTACCTTCTTCCATACACTTGATGATATCGGGAATGTACGGAATGCAAAGTGCCGTTGAAGTGGAAGAATACTGTGGTACCATTCCTGCACAGAGCGAGGCACAGTTCACAGTGACCATCCGTCGCAGGCAGCAAGGCATGTGGTTGCGTCCTCCCACGCCACATTTCAGAATTTTATGGAACTCACTCATACATGTTGGTGTAAGGCGTTGAAGATCTGCCATGCGAGCACGATAGTCACACAATGGCATGCATGTCTTATTTAATTGGGCTTTGACGCAGCATTCAGTTAGGTTGTAGCGTGATGGTGCACTTGACAAGTCATCTGTAGGTGAACGTGAAAATGGGTGTGTCGTGAAAACAATGTGTACAGAGGTTTCGCCAGCACCGTATTCGTTAACTGCTGTGACGTAGGCTTCATATTCTGTGTCTGGGAGTAAGTTGTCAAGCAAATATGGGCTACTGACTGCTGGCGCAGTAGAGTAAGTGACTTGACCAACACTCAAACTACGGAAGTGCACATTGTACGATGTCACAGTATCAGTCAAGTTTAAGGGAGGCTCCCATGTAAATATGGCCCAATGTGGGCTAACAGTTTTTAGCATAACATCCATAGGAGCACTAGGCACAACACCGTAACCTTGCATCAAGCAGCTTGTGTAAGCATCCATGTAAGCAATGCATCTGAAATAGTTAAAAGAGCAAAGTCAACTATTAGTAAGAAAAATTACGTGCCAGTCTTCTAAGTAGTTCATAAAGCTTTACTTCTTAACAATATTCTCACCATCTTTAAATTACACCCTAACACTGAATACCGGGTTCCGGCGATTACTGTCGGACTTATACGACATAACAAAATTTGCGAAAAGCAAAAAAATACTACACAATGCAGTAAGCAAACACAAATTTATGAAAAATAATAATTGCCTCTTACTCACTATAAGCCACAAAACTGAAAAACTAACACTGTGGACTATTATTTATTATTACTTGAAAACAACTCAAAAACAGCAAAATCCCAAGTTTCAATTGTCTATTTTGCCAGCTGCCGTACAAATCCATCCATTGTTGGAGAGACTAGTGATAAAGCTTCCGAGGCAAAGAAAAATATTGGGGAGAGGGTGAGGCCGAGGCTATTTTTAGTTTCGTCCAAATAAAAAGAAGCTTTTCTTTATTACGGATACATTTTTCTGACTTAATACATTTTGGTAGGGGGACAGGTCGTCACGTCGAAAATAATGGGGAAGAGGGGGGTCACCCCATCCACACCACACCTTATTTTCGATCCTGTAAAGCTTTGTTTTGGACAACTAATTTACCTCTCGTCCAATGGTACAAATCATAAGACTGTTCGTGCTGTAACATATGACTTAAAATGGCTTGCAGTTGTCTTAGGTTGTGTGTATTCTTGTACGTCGTAGGATATGAAATACTTTTTTCCTTTAGTAATGGCTGCGGGCAACTATAACTTGGTGGTTGACATTAAGCAACATTAATCATGATTTATAACAAAGCCTCCAGTCAGTGCCGCAACTACCTTTTTTCAAAGGGGGTTGCAAGAGTAAAATATTGACTCCAAAAGGCTAAACAATTTTGCACATCCAGTAGTACTGGCATCGTCCAAGATGGGGTGTTCTAATAGAAGGGGTTCGGATAAATAGGCTGTTCAGATAAACAGTTTGTTCGGATAGCCGAGGTTCTACTGTAGTCTGGCTGTGCAAGCGAACAAGTAGATCCTGTGGTGACAAACACACCAAACCGACTGGTGTACAACTGCGTTGTTATAAGTTAGGCGTTGCATCAAAAACTGTTCACGATAAGCCTTTTAAAAACTGCATTTCTGCTTCATACACTCAATACAAAGTATGTTCATTAACCAACAACACATCTATCTAACCCTGTTGTACCAACCTGAAATATCTGAAGTCGATCCGGCTCACGTTGCCTTGGCACAGAGGTAAGCAAAGGCTAGGAAGACCTCGCTGTCGACAACACGGTGTATGATCAACTCCATTTGCCAAGCATGTGACGCTGATGTTGATCCAAGGGGCACAAATCATCATGTCTGTCAGGTTCGTTATGTCGGCCTTAACAGGGTCACAGAAGAGATCCAAGCACCTATTGTAAATAAATTAGTTGCAACGTCATACAGTCATAAATTATTGAATTACCATAATAGTGTAGTAGTATACCAAAATCCAAACATTACAATATACAATATTAAGGCCCATCAAAGTCAAAAATGTTTCTTGGGTACAAAGGCCTCAAAAATTGATGAGGGAGGTTTTTTTTATTACCCGCACTATTTTATCAAATCCCCATGGTAATGGTTTTTACTAATTAACTTCTCAGTGCTATAATTTATTGTGTTGGCTTTTGGGCCAATGAAATGGTCTTGTTGAGTCTATTTAAATCGGTCAAACGTTAAGAAATAGACAGACGTTCGAGCAAAGTTTGTCAGAAACCGTAAAAAAAATTAACTCATTCGGCAAAACATCTCTTCAACTTTGTTAGGCCTACATTTTTTGTAATCGTTCCTTTAACCCTTTGACTGCTGAATTAATTTTCTATCTCCACAAAAGTAGGGGTAACCTGGACGGGACTCGAACTAGCCACTTGAAGGAGCTCTTTAACTTTAAGCACACGCCTCTACCAGCTCGGCCACGGCCGTCTCTAGAGTCGGCTTGTTAAGGGAACCTAGTATTGTTGTCGTTTCTCCATTGTTGGCAATCTCGTGCATACTTTGGACTCTGTTTTTAGGACTCAAAGCTGTGCTTGTGTTTTTGGCGAGTATACTCGTCGCCAGCACTTTAGGGTTAAGTTGCTTTTGGAAAAATTCTTTGTTAAGTTGTGTTAACCCTTTGACTGCTGAATTAATTTTCTATCTCCACAAAAGTAGGGGTAACCTGGACGGGACTCGAACTAGCAACTTGAAGGAGTTCTTTAACTTCAGGCACACGCCTCTACCAGCTAGGCCACGGCCGTCTCTGGAGTCGGCTTGTTAAGGGAACCTAGTATTGTTGTCGTTTCTCCATTGTTGGCCATCTCGTGCATAATTTGGACTCTGTTTTTAGGACTCAAAAGTCCTATACTCGTCGCCAGCACTTTAAGGGTTAAATGGTGTTAAGTGTTTCAACCATTCTTCTTGAGGGAAATCACAGTACCTATAATATAAATCTTGATGCCTTGTAATACATAGTAATTAGGTTTTATGAAGCTTCCTATTGCTGAGGATCTCAAAATTAAACTTACAGTGTGACCTCCCCTTCCTGAGCAGAAGGAAGTCCCAACATGCACCACCAACTACATGGTTGTGATGGGCCTCCCAAAGATCCCGAACAATGTGAGCAAGTGTAGTTGAGGGGTCAGAGGTATCGGCTACCAGTTACATGGCATCTAGATTGACTCTCACCATCAAGTTGCATAAGGGAATTGGAAAAAAAAACAGTTGTATGTTGTTGTTCAGGTGGAGGGAGAAATGAAAGGGGGTACTAACATTTTCAAAACCCATGATGTAAAAAATGAACTTGTATTCCTCAATCTTTGTAATAAGCAAAAAATCACGAGAATCTACACTGCACGTCTTTCTTCTCTTTGCATAATTTAGTTCTGTCCGAGGGAACTTGAATTGTAAAAATGTCTATAAATATCTTTAAAAAAATTAACAAGAAGGGGTGCAGTGCTCACCATTCACACCATTCCAGAAGCCATTCGTGGAAATTAACTTAATGGTACTTGATCATTATTTTAAAAGTACGAATATGCGTGATCCGACTACGAACCCAACAAAACCAAGCATCATCGTTGCTAGAGAACCGTAGGACATCGTGTTTTTTGACCGAGGCCACATAACAGCTTTGGGCGGTGCTTAAGTAGCTGATTCTCAGTATTTGGTAGTCAGTTTGGGTGCGTCAGCCACTTAATCCATTTATTTCCCCACAGATATTTCTCAGGTTACTGTACTGCGTACATACCTCTCTTGTTTCATGCCATTTTCTGCACAGCAACTTCTAATGTCAGGTAGGTCAGGAAGAGATACATTTGTTGGAGTTGGTCTGTCGTTGCTATCGCTACTGGATGTCAGCAGTGTGACGGTACGAACTCTGTACGTTGGTAAACTCATGCCTGCTGAGTTGACAGATGTCATTGAAATTTCATACATTGTAAAGGGCTTGAGGTTCTTGATTAAAAATGTTGTGTCTGAATGGTTGACCTGAAACGAGCAAATTTAAGATTTTATTTTATTTATTTACCAGTAATTATTCTGCACTGAAAAGCAGTAAAATAAAAAGGGGGGGGGGAGAGCGTATATCAGTGTAGCAAGACAATTTACTTCAGGATTTTTGCTTTGTCTTTTTTTTCACTATTTATGTGTATGGTCCGACATGCGAGCTGCATAATATCATCTAATGTGATCTTAATTCAGTGTTGGATAATTGATACAAGGGTTACAAGAAAAAGTATGTACTCTTGTTTTGTAAGGAGTAATACTTCTTGATACGTTTACTGATTCAAGATAGTAGGAAGATTCAGAACGAACATAGCATTTTTTTCAACAACTCTGCTGTACTTATTCACTTAACTCAAGAGCTCAGTCTTCTGTAACTGGCACCCTTGTATAAAATTCATGCTGCACATTGTGACAAATTTTATTCCCAACTCATCAAATGTTTAATTTTTGATAACGGCTTAACGTTTTCAGGAGTTTCTGAGTGTAGGAAAACAAAGTGATAAAGTAGATCATTTTTGAAAGTCCTAAGAGATTTGCTGTAGGCCTTCCAGGATTGAGAATCAGTGTTAGTGCTTTGAAACTTTGGTAATGATGTGGGTTGATTGTCGAAGCGTTGTGGGACCCGAAACCGAAAACAGTGGTACTTGCAGCTGTCTTTTTCGTCAGCAGGTGGCAATCTGATAGGAACTGAGAAACGCGAAATGGACATTGGCTTAGACTATATGAAAAATGATTTGAACACGAATGAAAAGTTATGAATTATTGAAGCCTTCAATTGTTCTTAAACACGATAATAAAATTAATTAAATTTTAGCACAGGGTTTCCAATTTCCGTTTTTTGTTGGTCGATGTAACATACGATTCACATTTCACAGCTTCCAAATGCATGGCAAAAATGCTTTTAATGCTACACTTGTGATCCTGAGGGTCCACAGTTAGTAAATCCGCGTATGACCCCAAATTGCCTCGAACGGGTCCTGCCTCCAGTTTGTTCATGTTCGACAAATCTAAAAAAATTTCTCAGCAGGGTTAAAAAAATTCTGATTTCAACCCAACACAACTCCAAAAGCTGCAAACTTTTTCCGAGTTAGGAGTTGAAAATTTCGATAAACAAACAAACAAGCAATTTGGCATTAAAACAATTTTAATGAATGTTTCAATCAGCATTTTGCTTGCTAACAAAGCTAGTTAAAATGTGCATTTAATGTTAGATTGAATGCAGAAAAATAAAGAAAATTAAATGGAAGCTGTAACCCTCGGTTACAATGATGCAGTGCAAAGTTATTCAGTATTTACTAGAAAGCAAATGACTACAAAATGACTATTTGCCAACAGAACATTTAATGTGCAGTTTAGTGATGCCAAATTGTGTTTATTCATCCATAAATAGCTGGCTACATCACACAACTGCGCATTTAATGCTTGTTGGATTCAGAAAAATAAATAATTTCTCATCTTATAATTATGGGTGTGACTAGCCCTACAGGTTTCTGACGATGCCAACATGAGTGAGCGCTACCTTCATTACAAACAGCTGGCTGCTTCACAGTACAGCCCACAAGCTGGCTTGTCCTTTGACAGGCTCAAGGACAACTGCTTTCTTACTTTTTTTTTTACGAACAACAACTCTTACTTGGCACTCGTGCTGACGCATAAATTGGATCATAACACATTGAAACTAGCGATATGAAACAAACAAATGTATTAACTTCTGGACTTCCTCCATTGTGTAGTTAACAGTCAGTGTCTGCCATTGTCTATAGTAATGACAAAATGACCGTATACTCTGTTGCATGACTGTCACTTCCGCAAAGATTTTATCTATGGTGTTGCATCAGCTTGATTATGGTGAATGATGTACACTGTTGAAAGACAACTAGTTCAGGAGATGACTACTAATGTGAAGATTGTCAAGGCCACACTTTTTAAAAAACAAATCTGGGTTATGTAGTATCTACATGTGACTGTTTAACTACTAGAGGTTTAAAGGGGATATACCTCCCAGCGCCATTTTTCTCGTTCCTCCACATCAAGTATGGCCCCAAAGGTCTCTTTACTTATCGTTAGTCTTTCCCTAGCTAAAAATCCTTTTTTAATGTGGCGTCTAGGAGATTTTCTGTTGAATATAATAGGACTTTATTTACGAACAACCCGTAAGTATATGATGCTTTGCTTGCTTACAATGACCATGACGTTTCATCTCTGTGTGTGCATGTACTAATTTGCTAATAATTACCAGAGATCAAAAATCTAAAAGCATAATGCGGTAAAAATTAAAATTAATTATTGCAATAGATCGCCAAAGAAAATTATAAATTATGATGTTAAAATACGAGAATCATTCCGGTTTGTGACGACACGATTAATGTGTTCTTGCTGGTTCGTCTATTAAGCACAATGCCAAATGAGACAGTAGCTACGTTCTTTGCTGCGAAGAACACAGCTACTATCTCAGATGACCTTGATGTTCGTATATGCGCGGAAGGTGATCAGCGCGAACTGTTATAAGGCAAGCGGAATGTTATACGGCAGGCCGGGTGTCCCTTTAAGCATGGCTTTATCTGTTGGTATTCTGTACGTTAGATATTTCATATGGGAAACCACAGTTGTCACATATTGCCCTACTGTGGCCATACATAAAAGATGAGGCAGTGCTTTTAAACATTAGATGAACCATACTTAAATGTTAGTTCTTAAAAAAAACTACCCGTACTTTCACAACGTGTTGAGCAAGTAGCTTCGGCTACGCCGTATTTTTTTGGAAAAAATATCTGGGTGCTGAAATTGTCTCTGGTCGTTGAAAGTGTCACTGGTTGTTGACATTGTTTGGTTGTTGGAATTCTCTTTGATTGTTGAAAGTGCCTGGTTGTTAAAATTGAATTTTTTTTGGTTTTCGTAGAAAATGTCTGGTTCTTGAAACTGTCTTTGGTTGCTGACAGTAATTCCTCAGGTTGTTCAATTTCTCTGGTTGTTTGGTCTTCAATCATTGAAATTGTCTTGGTTGGAAATTTTTTCGTTTTTTAAAAAAATGAATTGCCTTTGATTGTTAAAATAATCCCCTGAGGTAAAGCCACGCTACTAGGTGGAGACTAGTAGTGTATAATATATCAGTGTTTTTTTCTGAAGCCAAATGAATAGGTTTAAAACTGACTTTTGTGCCAAAATGGAGACACTCAATTCATGACAGTTTATGACACCGTACAGCCCACCTTTGAGTGCTATGTCTAAAAATCTTTTCTGAAAAAATAATTACATTGCATATTCTGGATAAATAAATCAGATTTAATTTTTAAGATCAATCTAAAGTTAGAAAAAATTCGCATACTGTTTACCTACATGAATTTCTGAGAACTTGACTTCACCAGACTCGTGCAGACGTCCTTGCCGCCGCAGGCCAGCCTCTTCTGTAGAGTTTCTCCGGTCTTCAAAATCCTGAAAGAGATGCATGCAACTGCAGGTGGATGATCCATGCAAGTATAAACTAATAACCAGCCATGATTTTAAAGCTTAGTAAACGGGGCTCAACAAACAACTACAACTTACCACTATCTCCGATTCACTATCGTCGAAGGTGGAAAGTTCAGAAACATTCAATATGTAATGATTGATGCTGTTTGAATTTTTTTTTGGTAACTGCCATGAAACTTGGACTTCTTTCTCAGACAGCGGCTCCACAACCACATCTTGGGG
>JAHWFP010237163.1:0-22469 GCA_023313725.1 Lithobius niger
CCCCCCCCCAACATTTTTTAGATCACATTTTGTGAATTCAGTTGTACCAGGAGGAAAAACAGCTCTAACGGGAGTATGGTTCCGTAAACTCAGAAATCAGTTTGAATTTTTTCAGTGCGCGTGAATTCAGTTGTACCAGAAGACAAATAGAAACGTAACAAGAGTGCGGTTCCGTTCGAGAAAGAATTGATTTGAAAGAATTGATTTGAAAAATAAGGTACAATAACATAGTCTTTATATAGTGGGTGTGGTTGGAACGAGAATAAACGGGAACATTGAATTTATTCTTCTGTGCGTCGGAATTTAGTTGTACCATGCAGTTTCTTTAACTTCTGCTATACTGCTAAGGCAGGAGCATATGCAGTAGTACATGAATCTGTCGGTAGGGGGTCGCCACATTATGTATTACGTAGCCCATTCTGCTGCCGTAAAGAGTCGACAGTTTTGTAACTAACAAATTAATATCGTCACACAAGCCCCTATCGACGAGAACGTTAAATGCGTCCTTGAACGGAGATTTGTTAAAACACTAAGTTGTGGTGAAAAATTTGTCCAATCTGTTGACACAACATGACGCCAAAATTGTGTGTGGTGCATCCTGCAGATAGCCGTTAATAAACGGTGAAGTGATCCGTCTAGATAACCCGTCCTTGTTTGTTATTTTATCGACTGCCCTGTCTGGTATGTCGGGGATAATGAGAGCGGCCAGGAACACTGCTAAGATGCGGCCGAGATGCTGAGGAGAGAGAGGTGGGGGGGGGGGGTGGAGGAGGATTATACTTCACGTTCCCATCCTTAGTGCTTTACAAGTTCTGTATTTTTACGGCCGTTTACCTCAAATGGTAAGTTAGCCGCGTATACTTGCATTTAGCCAATAGAGCAGTGACATAATTTTGCCGCCTTATTAGAACCAGTAGGGATTTTGCAGGGCATAACTACAAGGTGCACTACATAAAAATGGAGGGAAAAACAACGGAAGAGCGGATTTCTTAGGCTTAAAATAACGTTGTTTTCTCCAACAACAAAAATCTCGCATTTTAGGTCTAAGAAATCACTCTTCACAGCATCGGCTTCAGTATGACGCCCTTCTGTTTCTCTCTGAAGTGCCCCTTGCAGCTAACCCATTACGGCTCCAGCATAGAGTTATATACAATAATACTACGTCGTGTCACTGCTCTATGGGAATATGATACGAAATACAAATTTCTACGGAAAGTTTCGAAATTTTTTCCAGAAAAATTGGAAACATTTCCAACTAACCGGACAATTTTTAAAAAAAACTGTAAATATATTATTTGAGCGGAAGTATACATTCTTTTTGAAGTTAAAAAAATAATAGCACTAACAGGCATAAATAACTTAAGCGTTGTTCCAGCA
Source organism: Lithobius niger (assembly GCA_023313725.1). NCBI lineage: Eukaryota > Metazoa > Arthropoda > Chilopoda > Lithobiomorpha > Lithobiidae > Lithobius > Lithobius niger. Next base: position 1,378 of record JAHWFP010237163.1, read on the forward strand.
TATACTAATAATTGTAGCCTAACATGAGTTGGAGAGACGAAGTCACGGGCAACCATCCAAGCATAGGAGTTGAGTTGTGTTTTGGTGGATAAGCAACTTGACTAAATCGGAAGTGTAAGAGCGCGGCGTCAAAGGACGTACCGCCACGCCAATCGGCACTCGCGGCCGCGTGATCGGAAATTTACACTCAACGCACTAGGTTTAATCCCTCTAAACCATCTATCAACATGGCGGAGAAAGCAGACGACGCCTAGTATAACGCAGTACTAAACTGGTATAACGGTACTAAATTAGATTTAGTAATTTATTCAATTTTTCTGCTGCTACGACATTTTAACTTGGTTAAACTTACTGTTGTCACAAGAAGATGACTCATTCTACACCGTTTTTTTTGCAAATATCATGCATTCATAAGCACCCCGTCTCGTGTTACAAAAATACGATATTTACTTCCCCAACAATCGGCGTTAAGGTTTCGTTCGACTGTCAAACTTTGTTACAAAACACAATGGCACGTACGCCTGGCAATATAACAATCTCTTATCTTACCTACGTTTGATACCTCATAAACAATGTAGTACAGGGCGTATTTCACAAAAAATTCCACCGCCTACGAGCGGATCAACCGCGAATACCTCATGGCGGCTTGGTCAGGCGGAAGTAGCAGACGCGCTTTGTATTCTGGGTACATTCGTGAGTCACGCTTGCCATCGAAGACTACGCATTTCGGCTATGCATTTGAGCTGGGAGTTGCTTATCCACCCAAACACAACTCTACTCCTGTGATCCAAGCTTACCAAATATCGCGAAAGATCAAGATTGAGGGTGGCCAGTACGATTTAAAGGGCTGGCTCCTCCCTGTTTCTTGCCCAATTAAATTCAATTTCCAAAGAAACTCCTGTCAACTTCTACCGAATTGCATCACGGTCGAATCCGGTTTACTTCTAAAGAAATGAGATGCAATTCCCAACAATTTTGTCCGCCCCCGCACTTGACCACTTATTTGAAGGGCTGACCATTCGGAGTTTTGGTTTTTGATATGATATTTTTTTTTGAAATTGTGTATTGACTCAACTCCACTACCGTGCAGATGTGTAATAAAGTACCACGTCAACGAGAAATTGGTTTTCAAAACTTTGCTACTACCTTTTGACTAGAGGCCGAACCATTCTCAACTTTGTCACCTCTTTATAGGTTTTGTGTTTGGTTTTAATTTTGTTGTAATTTGTTTTATTTAGTTAGTTTTGGTGTGTTGATATCACTCCTTTAAAGGGCCGAACCACTCTCAACTTGGTGGCCTCTTTACCAGATTTTGGCTTTGTTTATGTTGCTTTGTTTTTGCTGTTTGTGTATTTTTCGTGAATTGAACGTGAATACAATTCTTTGGCAACGTCGTTTAGATTAATCTTGATACACTAGTGTGTGTTTAGACGCGGACTTCAGGATACACGTTCTGATTGTCCGAACTTTGGCCGTCCAATGAGAGATGATGCCGACAGTACTAACAGTGGTTATAACAATATTTCGTACTTACGCGCCCTCCCACACCCCCCCTACGCTCCAAACCATAAAAGGTACGCAGTTCGTATTGTACTGCACCCACTCTTCCAATTTCGTAGCTGGAAGCCTTCCCGTTATCTAGGTATCTATGAATAATCACCCTATGGGATTTAACATGGGGATGAGCGGATTAGCTAAGCTAGTAACTAGTGGTAACACATTTGCAACGTTATTGAGGGTCAGATTTTGCTTTGAAAGCAGCTTAGCTGGCATTCCTACACGAGTTAATTTTTGTCAGGTGGGTCCTTGCTCTCGATTTCAACACAATTTAAGCTTTTGTACCGCATTATTATTTTTATCCAAGTACCTGAAATGTGCCCAACTCTGCTTCAGGATATAAGAAGCTTGACGCTAAGGCATCGCGCTAAAATGGTTTACAACCTTGACAATTGAATTGATGTTATGTGGTATTGTGATGTTCGTTGCTTAACTTGGCGCGACACACTAGATTGTTTGTAGATTCCATAGTATTGTTTTTGTTAACCCGATTCTCAGAGTCAATTTTTTCTTAATGCATTAGACGAGCTTTCTGCATTCTTAACAGAATTTTCTTCTACCTAACATGAACAGAACTTCTAATTCCACTCTTCAACTCTTATATTCGAGGATAATGTTGTCATCGACATACGTCCTTCGCAGTGGACCGTCCATTTTTATAGAAACTTTAAAATATACCTAGTTAAGCTCAAATTATAGGTTTCCATTTTTTTTGTGGAAATTGTCTAATCTAATTTTTTACCATTTTTTGGAAAAATTTCCAAAATTTTCCATGGAAATGTTTCTATTCACAACACTTAACTATTACTAAAGCTGTTACCGTATTTGTTGAGGTGATTTGTATTATTATGTATTACTGGCATCGTACCCGGCTTCGCCCGGGGATTCGTTTGACCCCTGGTTGTTTCCCAGTATTTGCTCGGTGCTGCCTGATCGTTCACTGCAACAGTCGATTTTTCTTTGTGTAACACTCCCCCTTTCCGACAATCCTCTTCCTCCCCTCTCTCCTCCTCCTTTTATTCCGTCCTCTCCCTCTCCTCTTGGTTTCCTTCCCTTTCTCCTCTTTGCTATACATAGTTGAACACGTACCCGGCTCCCGTGCTTGTTTGTTTGTTCTCTTCTAGGTTCAGTTAATGCGTAATCGTATGCTTAATAGTAACAGCTCACTTTGCCCCCCCCCCCCCCCACTCCCAGTCTTTCGACGTGGCTTAAGCGATGCGTACCGTGTGAAAAAGAAGTGTGCATGACGTCATGTAATACTTGCCCTTGAGATTACGACGGTGTTTGGTTAGAAGGATAATTGTCAGAGCCAATTGTTAGTCGAGGCAACAATGTGCCAATTTCAACTTCTTTTCAGGGCAACAACGTCCCAGTTTCAACTTCAAGCCAAAGAATTGACACACTCGCACGTTTTCATTGTTCCCCTTCCGGGGGTTTGTTGCGGTTGCTTCATTTCTGCTATGAGACTTTGGTTTATAATGTAAGAGAAGATGAAATATCTGTTGCATTGTGTTAAGACTTACTAGCCGACTTAATAGGCTATATAAAAAAAAATTGCAATAAGGCGACAATTTTTCTCCTATCTTCCCATTTTTCCGGAAACGTTACAAAATTTTTCCGTAATTTTTCCTGAGTATCTTTCTTTTCGATTTGCAATACCGGAAATAACAGAAAGTTGACAAAAAAAAACCAGTGCGGGTGCTTGTCACTTCCGAGCATAGGGTGAATGGCGGCCGCAAACCCTTTCTGTTAAAGAAATTTTTCACAGCAGATTCGCAACATAAAAACCACTTTTTAATTTTTATTGCCGACGAAAACCTAAATGACCTGTCTTCTAGCATATCCTTCCTATTGCATGCTCAAACCCTAGCGGACTTCCCTGCCAGGCTCGTAGCTCTACCTTCTGCGCATGCGCGAGAGCAGGCCTCTATAAAAGCATCCAATTCGGACCTTGCTTCATCTCTCTTCCTAGGGTACTACTGCGTGTCTTGCTCGTTCAGCTCTCCTAGCAAAGAACCTGCTCAGCAAACTTTAGCTATCTAGCACCCGAGCGCCATCTAGCACCCGAGCGCCGAGAGCCATGGCCCGGTCTCTTCTGACCCGAAATCTTTCGGATCATTGGACCCACCATTGCCGTTGCAGACTCGTCGTTCCGTCTTCTGCCCAGGCGCCCGAGTTTCCTACTAGACGGGGTGCGTCCATTTGCACGGGTGGACTGATCTTTTCACGATTCCATTTCGGGGCCTGTAGCAGCTAGGGATCGGCCGATATGACTTTTTATCGATACGATACGATACCGATGAAGGGTAAACCGATCCGATACGATGCCGATGTCGATACTGATAATAATAATACAAAATCGCGACTAAAAGATGCAACTTCGGTTTCTGGTTTTGCGTGGGTTCCAACTGTTGAGATTATCCAAAAAGTTCTGTGCCTCAATAACAGCATTTTTTCTCTTATTCCTACTGATGGCTTTAGTACATTCATCTTCTCAGTTAGATTTTAGTTGGTTGTTGTAAAACTAAGAGCATGGAACTGTCACGTGCTATATTTTCATTACAAACTGAGCAAATGGCTTTGCTTTTCTCACTTGGTTATTGCTTTTAACGCACTTGGTGTCAGTTTTTCAGGGAAGACAGTTGTGTTTCTTGGCATAAGAAATATCTGTATCGGAAGCCTTATATTGGTCCGATACCGATATGGCAAAAATACGATAAATGCAGATTATACCGATGTCAATATCGGACTATCCCTAGTAGCAGCCACGGTGCGCAGTGAACCACAAATTTGATCGTCTAGTGGTCTCCTTCCCACAGTCTACACACTGGTCTTCCTTCGTCTCCGGGACTGTGGTGCCTCGCTGAAGGTTCTGACCTACCGGTTTCCAATCAGGCCGTTTGAGTTCCGGTTGGGCGCCTGGCCCAACCATTTGGCTTCACCTTCTTCATCCCAATGTCTCCTTGGGTTTCCTTCGACCCGGTCATTCACTGGCTTTTCTGTTCTTCTCATCTAGCATTCGCTGCACATGACTTGACGGGGGACCACGACCACTACAAATTGAAATACTTTCTGCCCCTTCCGTACCAAAGAACAGACCGTCTGCAAGCTACAGAGGTATTCGAACCAACAGCGCCAGCATCAGCCCTGTCCCTGTTCTACTTTGAAGATTCAAGAAACGAGCCACCTAGCAGGCCCTTCCAACTTTTTTAACTTCGGCCGCGGCAGGCTCATGTTCCGGGCCTGGTTCTTCGAAGTGACCACCAGCTGAACACCCTAAGAGGACAACGCCCAAGTCTTCATCAGCCCGACCAGTCTCATCTTCACACTTTCCCTGAGCCTCAAGCGCTTTCAGGCCTTTCATCTCTTGAGCCGCCAAGCACGCCTACATCAACAACGGGCCTTCAACATAAAACCCCTCAGCAAGAGTACCTCATGGATCTCCCAGCATTCACCTGAGCCCCTTATCCTCTCCACGGGCTTTTACACCGACAGGCTTACCAGTCGCCTCCTGCACTTCTGTTTTGACCCCCTTCGTTCGGCTCTAGGTCCACCTTCGAACTCTGGTGGCCTGCGGCCTCTTTCTGGTTTCCTGCCTGTCACTTCTTTCTCTCCACCAGGTGACTTGGCTCGCCTAGTTATTGTTATTTGCAACTACACGAGCTGACACACACGGACCATCCACGCGCAACAGCTGCTTCTTAGCAATCAAAGACTATCCTCGGTTACTTGCGAATTTCGTTGATTGTCTCCATTACCACCAGCGCCGCCTGGGTGTCCGCAACGCTGTAGTAACACACAGACACGTCGGCCTCCGTATGGGCCCAGTACGTCGACGGCCCAGTGCCCTCGCCCACCCCCGACCAGTTCCCAGGCACCTCAACCAGCAGTCGCCTATTCCTCTCAGGATTCTTGGTTCCAGGAGTCTTCGATGCCTCTTCACATTGGCATGCACGGTCCACTACCGCTACCCTCAACCAAGACAGGCCCAACGACTCCGGACACCATAGATGAAACAAGGTCAACGCTTATATACGAGGGCTGTGTCACGCATGCACTGAAGGATAAGCTACGGAATTGACAGGGAAGCCAACAAATTCTTCTCAAGGGGAAGATTGCCTTCAAAGAAGGAATGCCATAAATTGCAGGTAATGTCTATTTTCGGTTAGGCAATAGAAACCCAAATCGAAGAGGAACCCGTTGTTCATTTCCTATGGCGACAGGGCAAACGTCAATATGAATTTCCCCTCTGCTGTACGTTGAAGTTTGGTCCCGTAAAACATTTGTGGCAGGAATTTCATCTTTGAGCTCGTTCATGCCCCAAAGCTCCCATTATCAGTGAATTAGACCAAGTCGGGACAAAACTGCGAAACATCAAATACCAGAGGCGCCTGGTTGGGAGAGATTGCATTCAAAGAAGGAATGCTATAAATTGCAGGTAATGTGTATTTCGGTTAGGCAATAGAAACCCAAATCGACCAGGTGCCCCTGGTCGATTTGCAGTTTTGTTCTGACTTGGTCTAATTTACTGTAGGAATGTGTCGGTAATCGAAACCGAAACCGATGCAGATTTTGTGTCGGTTTTTAGTACGGTATTCAAAAATCAAGGATTGATTTATTGTTTTGAATTTTTAAATAATTATCATTGTTGTCTACATATAAATTATAGCAAAACTCGTAGTCATACAAAAAAGAAAATAGTAGAGGAAAATGAAGCCACAGGCAGTGTAATGGTCAATAACGCTGCTGAAAGTGAAAGCAGGAGTGAGTTGGAAGCTAGTAACACTACTGTTACGAAATAAAAACTAGAAAAATCGGGTGGGAGGGAAAACCCGATACCGAAACCTAAACCGTTGTTTTGTGGGCATGGAAAACCGAAACCGGAACCTAAATCAAAAAATGAAACCCGACTCATCCCTAATTTACTGATAATGGGAGCTTTGGGTGTATGAACGAGTTTAAAGATGAAATTCCTGCCACAAATGTTTTACGGGACCGAACTTAGACGTAGAGTAAATGGGCTCCCACCAACCTGGAGAACCTCAAAACCTGGAAAACTCGGGAAATTTAAACCCAATTAATTGAAACTTAGGGAAATATAGGGGAATTTTTCCGGTTTTTTTCACGAAAAAAACCTGGAAAACTCAGGGAAAAACAAAGCCTCACTTTTAGGCGTAGTGCTCAGTGCATTAAACAAGTTTTGTTAAGACATTGCGGTAAAATAAAATTTATCGTGGTACTTCTGCATTTAAACCGAAAGTTTATTAAATCGGGCTAATCTTTTGCACTAAATACCAGTAAAACTGGTAAATGTGTAGAAAAATTTCCTTCCTGAATTTCGGTGAATAGCAGCATGGAAATTAACCACATCTACACTGGAAAACTCGGGGAAATTATTTCGGTAATTTGGTGGGTACCCTGCAAGGTGTTACGGCGTCTCTTTCTCTTGGCCTAGTAATTGTCATCAAATTGACCATGATTTTTAAGTCTGAATTTTGATCATAATTCTTCAAAACCCGGAGATTCTGGATTTTTTTACATGTAATTTTGTAGAGGAACCAGTTAGTCATAGGCCTAAAAGTCATAGGTTGCCGTGTCGTAGTAAAACGCATTTACAAGTATCGGATTACTATGTGCGAATCAATGTTTGAATTCTTGCTAACGTTACCAGGAGTAAACCCTGCAGCACCAGGGAGTACCATCATTTTTCACATTTTTTTTACATTTCCTATTTTTCACATCCCAATTTTTTTTATTTTCCTCACATTTTTCACATACCTACATTTCATTTTCTTCACATTTTTCACATACTACTTTTCATTTTATTCACACACATAATTTTCATTTTCCTCACATTTTTCTTATACCTGCCTCTTATTTTTCCACACATTTTTCACACCTACTTTTCATTTTCCTCACATTTTTCACATACGTATTTTCATTTTTCTCACAATTTTTTTACATACCTACTTTTCATTTTCCTCACATCTTTCACTTACCTCACATTTTTCACATAAATTTCATTCTGACATTTTTCACATACCTGTTTTTCACTTTCCTCACATTTTTCACATACCTACTTTTCATTTTTCTCACATTTTCACATACCTAATTTTCATTTTCCTCACATTTTTCACCTACCTAGTTTTTATTTTCCTCACATTTTTTACATACCTACTTTTTCATTTTCCTCACATTTTTCACATGCCTACCTTTCATTCTGACATTTTTCACATACTTGTTTTTCACTTTCCTCACCTTTTTCACATACCTACTTTTCATTTTTCTCACATTTTTCACACACCTAATTTTCACTTCCTTTCATTTTTCACATACCTAATTTTCATTTTCCTCACATTTTTCAACTACCTACTTTTCATTTTCCTCACATTTTTTACATTCCTACTTTTTTTATTTTTTATCACTATTTCTTCTTATTCATATCACACCAGTTTCACAATTCTTTGATAAATTTTTCTTTCCAGGAACCATTGTACAGTAATTTCAGTGTTTTTTTTTTTTTTGGTTGCTATTTCAGAATTCCTTTAAAATTTGTTATAAAAGTAATGTTATACCCATGTAACTATTCTATCCGTGTAGCCTATTCCAATGACTAGATTACAAAATTCAAAGCATATGCAAGAATTCCTTTAATAGATTTACTCAGAAATCACATTCACTATCACTGTCTCAGAAGCGACAGTTCATAATTCAAAATTTCATTAAATATCACTAAAGTATCCGCGGCCTATCTTGAGTTCGTCCCAGAACGGCACAGATAATCAATTGTATGTTTTTGGTAGCAGAGTGCCTTGTTGATATCCAAGATGGTTACAAAAACAATGGCGGCCGTTGACTAAAGCCGCCCCTTCCAGGAAGACGTAGCCGCTCATAAATATCTGCACGACTCAAGACAGGCCGCGGACACTATACCTTTGTAGAGCTTGTCTTTTGCTTAATTTTACAACGATATGCTCTACAAAGACTGTCATTGGCAATTTTTTTTCACATTTTACACACCGGCAGCATCCCTATACAGCCTGAAAGTTTCATGTTGTAAACCCGCGTGGATGAAGTAACTTCGGTAACAAGGTAACGTGGTTACGGAGATGGCCGAGACAATAACGTAGTCTGCGAGACGGCAACACGATGCCATAATTACGCCGAAAAAGAGATGTTTACTTCTCAAGTTTCTCTCTTTCCTCTTGTATTGTCTGGCACATCGTGGAAAATTTGTCACTAATTGTGTTTAAAAATTACACCATTTTTCGAGTGTGGGCGGTATGTTAATAGTTTTGCGTTTGCGTAGAACCGATTTAGTTTAGACAACAAAAAAAAAAAACGACGCTAAAATAGAAACGAAGCTTGTTGCGCAGGGAAGCTGCCCCCTGTCAGTTAGGGGTTGCTTTTGTTAAAAAAACAAAATTGGCAAATCAGGCGATACCCGTATAAATTATATTGATATGCCTACCAAAAAACTACTACTTAAACATTCTGCTGCGTACAGAAATTTGTATAATATTAAGAAAAAAAATGCAGAAGAATTTTTTGCATTTGCTTTGGACTGCGTCAAGATCAGCTTGACCAGACAAGCTATGGTGATACCCCCTCAGCCACATGAACGTAGAAAAAACGGAAATGGGTCTTTAATGGTACTTAACCATTTCTAAATATATATACATATATTTTTTTTAGTATTTGTTCCCGTTAATTCCAGTTGCAAATTAAATTCAATACGAAAACTTTAGGTCGAATGTGGTGTGAAGGATTACTACACCGTGTAACAACCTGGTTAAATCAACCCCCCCCCCCAAAATATCTATCAGTTGCCAGTGTCTGTATTCCACAATCAAACATTTAGCAGCTTACAAAACATGTGTGAGACCTCTGGTTTTAGTTCACTCGTCTGTATATTTGTGTAGCAAAATTATGGGGGGGGGGGGGGGGGGGAGTTCAAATGCCACGATGCTTTAAATTCATACGACGGATCGGTCGCATTACTCTTCTTTTTTTTCCGACGATGTGTAATTTTGCGTCAATTTTCCTGCAGCTTCAAATTTTCCTCTAGGTTGGTTCGATTCATTTTTGTGTATTTTCGTAATACTCCCCGGTGTATCGTGTTGTAATATGTAGGTCTTGTCATACCCCTAGTAATTGTATTCGTACACCTGTGCCGGTTGGGTGTGTGTGTGTGGGTGGGTGGGTGGGATGGGTGTGCGTGGGTGTGAAGGACGACGATCGTCTGCGCTTGCTTCTACCTCAGCTCTGGGTTTTGGCAAGCAGCCATTTTGGCGCGGGGCGCGTTCATTTTGCGAGGCGGGGATGCTGGGAATATATAGAGGACGAGATTGAACCTGGTGGAGTGGATGTGTGTCTGTAGAGAAGAGAGGGGTTCGGTGCTGTCGTATCTGGTTGGCGGATGCTGTTTTGGGTCTCGTTGTCTTCGATTCATCTGCGATTGGAGGATTTGTGAGTTGTGGGATTGAGTATTATGGGGTGTTGAGGAACGCCGGAGTCTTACCGTACCGATCGTAGGCGTCATGTGTGTGCCGTGTTGGTTCCGTGTAGAGGTGGAGGAGAGGCTTTCCGTGTAGGTTGTGCTGCTGTTGCTGTGTTGTTGGATGTGTCGGTGTCTGTGTTGCGGACACGGCGCCGTGTAAAAATTGTGTAAAATCGTGTCGGGATTGACACGTTTGTGATGCCGACTTGACACCCGAGACGGATGTATATTCGCGGGCGCGGTTTGCGGTAAATAGGGGTTCCGGAATTTCCGTCGATGTGATGTGTGGGGGATGGTACCCGGATTGCCAAATTTTGTGTTTTTTTAAGTTTGTTGTCATACCGCAGCCGATTACGTTTTCTTGAGCCCTTAATTACTCCCGGAAGCGATGCGCGTTCGTTTTAAAGTGATGGTACCGTAGTGATATGCCAGTACGGTTGACGCCTACCTTACCACCGACACTGCCTTCTGTGCCGTCATCAACCACACCAGGAAACGGAGATCGCCCGAGTGCCACTTCCGCCGTACCGAACGTTACGACCGCTTCCGGTACCGCTGCGGTTTCGCCCGTTACACCGACGTCCACCCCGAGTACCACATCTGAAATCGCACCGTCATTCAACACGGCTCCGTCAACATCCAGTACTTCGCCGCCTTCTCTCAGCTCCCTGCCTCTGATGCCGCCGCAATCCTCGACGAGGGTCCAGTCTCAGACGCTGAATCTGGCTGCTTCCAACACTGCAAATCCCGTCCCCAACAATCGGTCAGCACCCGACGATAACAATGACACCATTGTTACAAACGTAGCTGCGGGCAACGGTAGCCATAACGCCCTCCACACGAACAGCGGCGGCAGCGGCTTCGAAACCCACGCCAATCCGCAACAACACGCCAACAACAACAACAACGGCATTGTTAACAACGCTGTAGCACCGCACACTGGCAACAGTAACCGCAACAGCAACAGTCGTCGCGTTCGAGAGCGAGATTTCGCGTCGGCCGCCATTTTGATGATACTGATGATGCGGTTTAGAGACCGACAACGTGTGCTACGGAAACCGGCGATCTGAGATCGGATTTATTTTAAATTATTTGTATATTTGTTTATTTATATATTTATTATTTATTTAGGGCTTGCGTTTCGTTTTATAATCTTATAGACCTATAAATCTGGATTGTCCGCCAAAAAATGTGTAACCAAAAGTGTTTTCGTACAATGGATACTGACTATGCAAACTACCGCTAGGTGGCGTGAAACACTGATCTATACACACAATCTAGATCTGGTTGGACAAGTTTTTTTACAATGGATATGTGGGTGCGCGTTTGGTGACGCGGCAGCGCCAAGTTAACTGAGTCGCAAATTAGTGGACACAAAATCGGACTAAAAAGGATTATTAATTAATTCCTTCTTCGCAATAATACTTCCAAAGTCTAGTTCCAATGCCTTCCATGGAGCAAATAGCAGAAGAATGGAACTCTACAAGCACGAATACAGGTAACAGTTTAACTGAAATTCGTAACGTAAGATACATATTTTCTAATTGTCTGCAGGAGTTTATAAATTTACGTTAAGTGTATTGGGCAGTGACACGACGTAGTACTATTGTGTATAACTCTATGCTGGAGCCAGTAACGGGGTTAGCTGCAAGGAGCACTGGAGGGAGAAAGGAAGATCGTCTTGTTGAAGCCAATGCTATTAAACTGGATTTCTTAGGCCTATAACGCGCGATTTTTGTTGTTGAAGAAAACAACGTTCTTGTAAACCTAAGAAATCCGCTCTCAAAGCACTGTCTTGACTAGAAGTGACGGTTTTTTTCCATTACATTTTAATCTAGTGCACCTTGTAGCTATTACCTCCAAATGGTGGCTCCTAGCCAATATGACGTCACATGACGCTGCTCTATACGTAATTCAGCAGTGCTCGGCCGATAAAGACTATTAACACATATTTATTACAATAGGCTTTCTTAAATTTCTTAAATACGAAAAGAACAATACTTAAAATTCATCACAAAATAAAAAGAAAGAATTGGAGATTTACCAATTTTAGTACCATTTCTTGTCACCAGATGCCTTTGTTAGCAAAGTGTGTTAGCCTGGCTGCAGCTTAAACAACAACTGAATTTTTCAGATGTTAGACTATACTAGCTGAAGGACGGTTTGCAACGCTGGTACGATATGGTCGCATAATTGACCGAATTAAGTTTCTGTCATTTTTTTAACAAACTTCTATTATATTCGTCCATGTTCATGTTGTTGGAAATATCTGCCATCTTGCGTCTCACCCCCCCCCCCCCCCCCCCACAGGGTTTAAGGGACCCCCCCCCCACCCTCCTTTTTTTTCTAATGATCACTCCTGTTATATTTTTCCATGTTCATGTTCGTGGAAATAAATGAGTCTTGAGGCGGTCTTCTCGAAACTGCCCCTTCGAGAAGCATGCTGTCCTGAAAAGCTCTACCCCCCTAATTCTTTCCCTCCTACCAGACGCGCGTTGCCGTTGCTTAGTTAAAACTGTTCATGGTAGCCACGGTAGTCTTTGATTTCACAATAGTATTAATATAGATAGGCTTTATCAACGTTACTCAATGAAACAATAACATTTTATGGACGCATTTAACCACTACAGAAAGACACACAACCGTAAAGAACAAAGGATTTCGTTAACGATACACATTAGCTTCATTAAAAAAAACTCGCGACACCGTGTTGCATGAATGAATAGACCTACTCTTGAACCCAATTCTCCGGTAGCTGCTACTTATGAAATTAAAGCAGCACGTAAAAGTTAGGCCTTGTAACGGACATTGGCTCTTCCTCATACCTACTTGTGTGCTTAAAACGGTAGTTGACTTTTGTTGGCGCCAAAATCATTTGTTTAACAGCAAGGACTTTTAGGTTTGCGCCAAAACCATGAGCGGACGTGCAGGAGAATGTGGCCAAGTATTGTTGGCCACGATTGGTAAAAAGGCTTTGCAACCAAGAACCGGATTGGTTGGTGAACTCATGAGCTGATTGGCTGTCCGGTGGAGCTCTGGATCCGACCGGAGCATATAAAAATCAAGGGCTTCATAGTCCGGTGTTCAATTCTCGTTGATTCTTGTGTTGAGAATGTACGTTATAATGTGACCCAAATCTTGTCATGATAATTCCGTATTAAACAAGGTATAACGACTTCAAGTTTGGCTTCTACATTGAACACACGTTACAGCCTAAAAAAAGAATAAAAAATTGTATTGTTTTACCTTACTAATTGTTAGGCCTACTTGTGACTTTTTTTATACTAGTGGAAATAGAAAAAAAAAAGGCAGCGGGGGACTAGTACTAAATGTCCATTGCCCAGAAAGATTGGTCTGGGTAGGTATATATATATTTTTTTCTATCTCCGAACACTTTCCGTTTTAAAAGGTCATGATTTTTTCTGTATTTCGGTCTTGGTAATCTTGAAAAAGTCTTAATTTTTGAATTTCAGTGTTAGTAGACACCATGTGTAACACTTTTAAGTCATGTGTATCTTGCTGGAACACATTTACAGGAATCTGGCATTTTATTTTTTAAATAATTATTTTGAATCCGTACGTTTTTTTAGGCAAAGTGACACTGCTGTTAAGGAATATACTCAACTTTGTTAAGTAAAGGAGAATAGTAAAAGAAGCACTAGAAACGTATTGGAAATAGAGTAACTAGGGATGGTCCGATATTGATATCGGTATCGGTATTTTTGCCATATCGGTATCGGACCACTATAAGGCTTCCGATACAGATATTTGTTATGCCAAGAAAGGCAACTGTCTTCCCTGTAAAACTGACTCCAAGTGCAGCAAAAGCAAAGCCATTTGCTCAGTTTGGAATGAAAATGTGGCACTTGTTGGTTCTGCTGCTGTAAGTTTTACAACAACCAACTGAAATCTAACTAAGAAAATGAATGTACTGAAGCCATAAGTAAGAATTAGAGTAAAAATGCTGTTATTGCTGCACAGAACTTTTTGGATAATCTCAACAGTTGAAACCCAAGCAAAACCAGAAACCGAAGTTGCATTGTTTGTACAAAATATAAACTTTTAGTCCTGATTTGTTATTATTGTCGGTATCGAAATCTGTATCGGTATCGTATCGGATCGGATCGGTTTACCTTTCATCGGTATCGTATCGTATCGGTAAAAAGTCATATCGGCCGATCCCTAAGAGTAACCGAAGAGTGCCACTACATATTTTGAACACTAGAAAATAATGTGTAATTTCAGAGTACAGTACTACACCGTTTTCAAGCGCAAACATTTAAGCCGAATGCCGCAACAATGCGATTGCAAAACATAAACAGGGTTTGTAGTGTGGCTGGGAAAGTCCGGAATTGAGTTACGCATTTTCAGGTTTCCCACTACCTGGAAAACTCGGGGAATTAAAACTGTATTTGAAACTCAGGGAATTCCCCTATTTTTCATTAAAAAATTAGAAAATTCGGGAAAAAAACAGCCATGCTTTTAGGCTTAGTCCTAAGTGCATAATAAGCGTACTTTGTTATAGTAAAATAAAATTTATCTTTCTACTTATGTGTTGACACCTAAATGTTCGTTAAATCGGGCTTCTCTTTTGCACTTGTAAATTTATTAAGTGATAAATTATATGAAACTCAACTTTGAGCTTGTATATGTCAGTCACACATCATAAAACAAAGAATTACATTTAAAAATGAATTTCAAATCAGGTAACAGCGAACTTCAATTACATTTAAATATTTTAAAATTATTACCTATAAAACTAGTTAAAACATGTCACATACAAAATTCATGGTGGAAATAAAATATACATGTACCGGTATACATTTTAAAAGTAGTGAAAATTATTTGCAAGGATTGGTAAAATGTACCTTCAATCAAAAATTCCACTCTGAAATACAACACAATCAGTTCAAAAGAATTCAAGTTAAAAAATATAGTTTCGCAGATTAAAATCAGTAATAAAATAAATATATGTGCCTGCCTGGTGAAATTCGCGCCAAGTAACACGAAAAAGAAACAATTTTGTAAATTTTTCATTTGTGCCGTTTATTTATTTTTCTCTACAGAATGGTCTCCAGACCTTTTTTCCTTTCACTCCCCCCGAACCTGTATTCCGGGCCGCGCCCCCCCCCCCCCCGCAACATTTTTCCCCCGGATCTCACCCTCCTTTCTACCCCGGACTTTTTTTTCTCTACTCCGCCCACCCTTTTGTCTGCACATCCGGAAGTACTTCCGGAACAAAACAGTATTACAGTTAAATTGAACCTGGCTTGCAGTTTGTCGGAGACTTCCTCCTACTCAGCCGCTGCATAAGCGTGTACCATATAAATAAATTTTATGGTTCGATTTATTTTAAATCCGGAGCTAATAAACGCTGCACCTGAATATTGGCGACACAGTACGTGTCAGTGCGTCGCAGTGACTCACCAGGCGAATCACTCGCGTTTACTGCTTTTACTTTTGCAACGGCCTTGACCTTGTCATTTTTTTTTTCTAATTGACAAGCGGAAGTTGTGAGGCGGACACTGCCAACCTGACTTCCGGCTGTTTCTAATGCGCACATGGAGGCAACCTGTCCGATTTTTAAGTCTTCATCCAAATGCAGCGATGAGAAAAACTGCCGAAGTAGGTGAGAAACGAGAACGTGTTTAGATAGAAATCGTTCCAAAACTGCTCGTCTTCGCGGGCGCCGTCAAAAAGGGGAACAGGGAAATAGGAAACCTGGGAAAAGTGAGGCATATCTATCTTCTATCTATATATATATATAATATACGCTTAGGGTGGGTTTGGGGGGAAGGGAGGGGTTAATAATTCATTTTGTGCTCAGGCTGACTTTACAAAAAAGGTAAGGAATATGCAAGTAATGGTTTAAGAAAGGAAAAGTAATACAGGGGAACGTACGTCAAATATTATTTCAATCGCTTTTTGTTTTTGGAATGGGGTTCGGAGGCAGGTTCGGGCATCAGTAATTCTTTTTGTCCTAGTTCTCTTTTAGAATTGTTTTTATCAGGTATTATTATAAAACTGAAATTTGCAACCCATTGCAGGGTTCAGACAAAACCTGGAAATCTCGGGGAATATGAAAATAGAGCCAAAATCTCAGAGAAATTTCAGGGAAAACAAGAAATTGTTTTAAAAATCACGGAAAAGAGACAGGGAAATATGTAAAATGCCTTTGTGTCAGATCGGTGAGTTCCATTGAATTAGCAGATCAGAAACAAAATCCTTGGCTTGTAGCAAATATTTTAATTTGTGCTTTCATATGTTCAAGTATTTTAGACATAACTTCAGTACACCAAATCTTAGGCTAGTACCAATATCTGTGACGAAAATGCGTTTCGCCCCGTCTGGTCTAGTCTCTAAACAGCTATTTTCTGGTATGTTGGATTATTTTCGTAAAATATTAATGAAAATATTAGCTACTGCCTATTTCAATAACTAAACATATTGTAAACAACTGGAAATTGTCATTGAATGCACCTGAAAGAACTGGAAATGTCAGGGAAATTGAGAATTAAAAAATTGTCTGCAACCTGCATTGACTGCCTCGCTCGCGCTATAGCGCTCGTTGCGGACAGACATACAACATGAAAAAGCGAGGTAATAAAAAAGTAGAATCACATGAATTGTGTCGAAAATAAACATTAGAAGTATATGCACCGTGGGTTTAGATGTTACATGTCTGGCCGCAGCGAGCGTGATAGCATGAGCAAAGCAGGCAATGTGTTACGAATTTCAAAGTTATTAATGTAAGATTTTATGTATGTTCTCCCGTTTCCCTGTTTTCTGGTTACCTTGTTTCCACGGTTTCCCGTTTTCTTTTCCTTGTTTCCCCGTTATACCCCTGTTTCCCCGGTTTCCTATTTTCCTCTTCCCCCCTTTTGTCGACACCCCGTCATATCTGACTGAATCTCCAAAGGAACTGTACATCATTTTTTCACTCGATTCTCGCTCGGAAAGTTCTAATTGTAGAGCTTTTAAAGTTGTTTAAAGGGGCTTGCGTCATCACGACATTTTTACGTTATTTTCTCGCTTTATTCCAATAAGGGTGTGTTTGGGCACTGATCTCGCTTTGCGTTCTCGCGTTTGAAATTCCAACATGGCGCATGCATAGTTTGGCAGCTTCGATTCGCAACGAAACGGTCAGTATTGCGAGTTCAGAAGCGACTGGGAAAAAAATTGTTTCGTCAGGACGAATTCTTTTGTGCCATTGTCACGGATTAAACGACTGTTAGCATTTACGCAAACGATGTCGAATTTTAGCTAAGCCAGGTGGCGTTGTTACCATGACAAGGACGCCTTTGCCATCGCGCCTAAATTCTGGCTGCGGGAATGCAAAAGCTAGAGCAGCGCACAAATACACTCGAAATGCCGGTCCAAAAGCTCCCCTACCATTCCTCAAACTTGACTGCATTCATACCCCTTGCAAAATACGGTAACAATGGGGTACGACCTAATTACTGCTAGTGAAGCTCGGTGAGCCACAAACAATACAGTCGTCTCGGTCGAAAAATAATTGTTTTTGTAGAATTTCATTAGCTCATGAAATGAAACCCTTTGTGTTTCTCGAATTAGTTACATACCGGTATGGACTTCCCTTGCGTTTTCGTAACCCCCGGGGGGGGGCCCCCCCCCGAGGAAAGATATTGGGAGGATGCACGATGCATCCACCCACCCAAATTCCCAGACGGCAGATGTTAAGTGGAAGAAGTACCACCATTATAAAAGTTGTTTTTTGCCGCATGAGGGAGGAAACCGGGGTACCCTGAGGAAACCCTCGTGCAACGGGCGGGAAACAACTGGAGAAAAACCCGTGCATATACACTTCCCATCGCCAGGATCGAAGCGGGGCTGTAGACGCCAGATATGTTACACTGGGACCAGGATGCCTATCGAATCTGACGCCCCAATGCTCGCAGCTACCCGTGTACCCAAGGGGAAAAAAGATCACTAAAGTGTGCGCGGCCTATCTTGAGTTCGCTGCAGAACGATGACAGATAATCGAGTGTACGTTTTTGGTAGCAGTGTGCCTTGTTGATATCCAAAATGGTTACAAAATCAATGGCGGCCGTCGATTAAAGCCGCTCCCTCCAGGAAGACGTAGCTGCTCATAAAATACATCCAGGACTCAAGATACGCTGCGCACACAATAAGACCATGAAAATCAACCGGAAAATTGTCTTAAGGAATGCATTCCAAAGTCAGATGTGACAGTATCCTTGAAGGAAGATACAAGATTCTGCGGCTTGGTCCTGTACCATGTTTATGGAGCGTACAGAGCTCCTCCAGACCTGCTAACTGACATCAAAGGTTCCTCCAAACGGCACAGGCACACATTCATAGTCCGGCTCTGTTAGCTGCGAACAATCTGCTACTCGGAGACGGATCAGGTTTGTTGGGGGGAGGGGGGGGGGAGGTGTTCTTATTTTGTGTTGCATACGTTATCTCTGCCGTCTGGACGTGTTACTGATTTATGGGTTTAATTTGCGATAAAGTATCCATGGAAATGGACTAGCTTCCCCTGGGTCGGAATTGCTTTTAGCTTTTATTCCGGTTTGATGCGCTTTTGTGTGTGGCTATCGCTTGTACTTTCCTGGATGTTTCGGGCGCCATTAATGTTGAGCCTTTGTGCAGATGTCGGATTGGATAGTAAAACGACTTAGATTGCGAAATCCTTGATGTAGGAGAAAAATGGCAAACGAAGCCCATTTGGTGTTGTGTAACTATGCTGCTCGATGACATTAAAGTGCAGAAACGTGCAGGCAGAGCCGCGTGGAGGCATTTTGGGTTCCTAGGGGAAAAGCCGCAGGGAAAAAGCCACAAGAAAATTCCGGGGGAAAGGGGGTGCCGAAGGTAAAAAAAAAAGTGCGAAGAAATAAGTTACAGAAAAAAGTTGCTGGGAAAAAGCCATCGAAAATAGCTAAAAGAAATAAGCTGTAGGGGAAAAAGCTGAAAATAAAAAAAGTGACGCGATGAAATAAACTAGGAAAAAAGTTCCTGGGAAAAGGTCTCAGGATAAAACTTCAGGAAAAAAGTTGAAAGTAAAAAAAGTGTGTTGAAATAAAAGCTGCAGAAAAAGCTCAAGGACAAATAAAAGCCTCGGGGGGGGGGGGCGAGAAGCTGAAGGTAAAAAAAAATAATGTGTGATGAAATAAAAGGAATAAAGCCACAGAAAATAGCTAAAGGAAATAAAAAGCTGCATAGGAAAAAGCTGAAGATAAAAAAAAAAGCTTGAAGAGATAAAAGACGCAGGGGAAAAGCTCCAGGGAAAAGCCTACAGAAAAAAAAAACTTGAGGAAAGAAGTCACAGAAAATTGCTAAAGAAAAAAACGAAGTGAACAACCGTCATGAAATAAAAGCTATAGGGTAAAAACAACACAAAAAAAGAAAAGGAAACAGGTCATGGGGGGGAGGGGGGGAACTTAAATTTATTATAAATAACAAGGATAAAGAACAAAGTACAACAATACATTTAAACATTCCAGTAACATTGTCATTTCTCATATTTCTAAAACTTGCCTACTCTCGCGCATAGAAAAGCTAAACCACGCGCAATGGCTGTTTGCCGTGACGTCACCATGAGTTAGCCAATGACGAACGAGAACAACGGCTGTTTGGCCGTCTGAATGGACTAGCCCAGTCACGTGACATGCACGTCAACGGTGGTTCAACGAGAGTAGTAAACATAGCATCTCGCAGCGAAAATTCAAAATGGAGCCCATTCCGGGTTTGTCGATTCGAAAATGAAACCATGGAATGCTGGCATTCAGAAATCAGTCCGCCATTGTGTACTGTAGTAGGAATTTGATTTCTTGTCGTAAATCCACCCAATCATTCCGCTGCACCATTCTTCATTTGGCGAGCCACGAGTAGGGGATCTCCGTTTGCGTAGTTGTCATGGTTACTACTAGTATTGACAGGCAACTCGAAAGCCACACGCCGAGGAAGTTTGGGTATCCAGTCGTGGCGGCGTACACACGTCCTTAGGCTTGCTTATCAGGGTAGCCGACCCAGTTGTGGTTGGCGGTGTTTTTAGCTCCCTGTAATGCAGCGCGCGCATATCGCATTAGTGGAGAGCGAAATTTAATGAGGTACGTTTCTCAGGAAACTATAATTCCAGCGTAGAATAATTCTAGTCCGGAGAACTTGACTAGTGAGGTAGGAAAAAAGATCCTTTCTTTTTCGATGCAAATAATGGTTGTCAATTTATGTTGCAAAAATATAATCGTCAAAAGTGTTTTCCTTTTTTTTTTATTGAAGTTGCAGGCCATTAAAATGTTGTTGGAATAAGAGTTTTATTATAAGGGGACCTTATTTCTGAAAATTTGAAGCATATTGAAGAGCACAGCGGAGAATGAACCTCCTAATAACGCATTACTCACTATAGCGAACAATGTACTTGGCCAACTTCTGTTGTTATGGTGATAGTGCCTTTATATACGAACCTCTGTATAAAGAACGACTCCATAAAACGAACGCTTTTTCGGTATTTCAAGCGTATATTCATTGATTAAAACCCACTGTGATACGGAACCAACTCACGAAACACTGTGATCGATAAAGAAATGTACGAATTCGTCTGATGATGTAATGGAAAAACCCAAGTCCCAAACCACTGCGCATATTCGAATTTTTTTTTCACTGAACGTTAAACTACAGTTAAATAAGATTTTATAGTGCTTACGCACAGGAAATTGGATTTATTTTCACGTTTATACTGCCCAAGGCAGTGGAATTTTGGGGAATGGAATTTTTGGAAATTGAAGTTTTGAAATTGCTTCAGTAATAGTTTGCTGTGAAGAGGCGAGTCTTGGTCTAAACGCGTCCTTAGTGTCATCAAAACTTACTGTTGCGAATATTGGTGTTATAAAGAAAACTTTTAATGACCAAAAAGAAAAGCTTGGGACCGAGAAGGGAGCCCTGTGGGATACCATACTCCAAAGAATGCCAATTTGCACTCGCATTCTCGATGACGGAAGTGGCGAGTTTTGGCCTAAACGCGTCGTTAGTGCCATCAAAACTTACTGTTGCGAAT
>JAHWFP010237164.1:2863-25805 GCA_023313725.1 Lithobius niger
TCAACCTTAACCGAAGTTAACGTTTAATTTAGATCGGGACCGTCCTAAGCCCATTTAAGTATGAAGAGGTAATGGCGTAGCGGTGAAAGCGTGTGGTGATTTTCGAATTCAAAGTGCCCTTGCAAGCCCTCTAATAGCCAGAAATAGATATGCTCAGGTTTTCTGAAAGGTGGGAAGCTATTATTTCAGCAATCCTAACTGAATTAATAGCTTTAGGTTAGATAGGAACCGTCCTATGCCTATTTTAAGGTGTTGCTGTAATTGGTGTAGTGGCTATTTTGAATTTCGGAGTACCATTGTAATGCTCATATTTGTATTTATATCTAAGCTAAACAATCTCGGTTAGGATTGGTGGAAAGGATAGATACCCTCCTCTCAGAATAATCGAAGCATGTCAATTTTGGGCTATTAGAGGGTCACAAGAGCAATTTGAATTTGAAAATCAACATACGCTTTCACTGTTACCCCATTACCTCTTCACGTTTAAATGGTCATAGGTCGGTCCTATCTAAGCTAAACAATTTCGGTTAAGGTAGATGGAAAGAATAGATCCCCACCTTTAGAAAATCCTAAGAATGTCCATTTCTGGGTATTAGAGGGCTCGGTAGAGCACTTTGAATTCGAAAATCACCATGCGCTTTCGCTGCTACTTCTTTATATCTTCACCTTTAAATGGGCGTATGACGGTCCCTATTTAAGTCAAACAATCTCGGGTAGAATTGATGGAAAGAATAGATCCCAACCTTTCAGAAAATCGTCAGCATATTCATTTTGGGGTATTAGATGGCTCCCAAGAATACTTTGAACACGAAAATCATTATAACTACTGTTTTTGGTGGGGTCCCCCCCCGGAGTTTTTTTGAAGTTGCTAACATAGCAACTCCCCAGTTACTCTTAATATGTATTCATGCTTTTCATAGAAAGTGAAAAATTCCATCAGCTTTGGGCTCCAAGCCACCCAATTATGTGTATGAAGCGCAATGTAAATTGAGTGCATGGGGGGCCACATGCGTCGCTGAATGATTCACTCAGTTAAAAAAAAAAATAGAACTTTTTTTGTAGACAATTCCGTGCTTTACAATTTCGGATTAAACATTACTATATGTAGCCGTTTCCGTGATATATTGAAAAAACTGATTTCGGGCGAATGCTTCCAAGATGGCGGCATTAACTCATCATTCTTCCGCAACGTTTATTGGCTGAATCATTGAATCTACGAAAAAAAATGAATAGAACATTTTTTGTGGAAAATTGAATGCTGTGCATTTTTGGTTAGAACATATTTTCATGCCCGACCAACCGTTACCGAGATATGTCGTCGGTGTGTACAGACCCAATTTTGAACACGTCAAACGCTCTCCAAGACTAAAGTCCTAACCAGACTGGCAGCCCGCGGCTGCACGGCTACGGAGGATGGTGTATCAAAGACGTCAATATTAGTCTGTAAACGTAAACTAACCACACGATTGCAGCAATATTGACCTTGTACGCACGTAGTAACGCATAGCTTCGCACGAAATTGTCTTCTGTCTGGAGAGGCCTTAACGCTGCAAACGACCAAGCCAAGCACGGAACGCTTCTAAAGTTTTGGTGAGTATCTTCCTTAAGGCGTCTCACGACAACAAAGCGAAGCTCCTCCTAGTTTCATCTGATGGGATCTCTCCACCAGATGCGTTGTCTCGCGACATTTTGTCTCGCAATGTCTCGTCGTGAGACAATTGTCTAATTTGGTGTGCGGGCCACCCAAAGTCGACAAAACGTCACACGACAGGACATTTTGTCGAAACCCCTCTCAGCATGCTGCACACGTCTTCAAATCCATATGAATATTAGGCGTCTTTAGGCGTCTCACGACAACAAAGCGGAGCTCTTTTTAGTTTCGTGTGAAAGAATCTCTCCGCCAGATGCAACATCTCGCCACGTTTCGTCTTTCAACGATGTTTTGTCGACTTTGGTGTGCGGGCCACCCTTAGTTTTGAGCTTTGCTAGACCTTAGAAGCGGGGAAAAAAATAGACTACTAAAAGAGGGGCAAACCCGGAGAATCGAACTGGGAAACCTCCCATCATGGCACATACCAGAAGATCGTCAGAAAAAAAACACAGACTATAAGTTCCCGCACAGCTGTTGAACTGGTAGTTACTCACACTGCTGTGATCATCACGTCAGGCAGAGAGGACTCAAAAAGTGACGTAATGTGACATTTTCGTAAAAATCATAAATATCGGATATTTATTGATATACCATGCGAGGAATATCGGGAGACACGGCTGGTGCTTCCCTAATGGTTGTGTTGTGCAGGGAATAAGGCAAGATTTAGTCTATTTTAATAAGCGAGATTTTGGATAAATAAAATTGAGTAGCGACTCCGTTGGGGTTATCCAAACACAAAAAGCCCCTGGAAAGGGAAGGGGGGGGGGGGGGAAAATGGCTTTATTTGCCACAACGCCGTCCACTCTGTAGAACACAAGCCTTACAGCGAATTTTTTTCTTTTTTTCTTTTAGTATTCCGGTACTAAAGAAGAAAATTTTGTGAGACGCAGTAAAAATCTTTAAAAAATTTTCATTCAGGTTCACCGTCTTGTTCGGCTTATTTCGCTGTGCGCAGTAAAAGTTGGGTCGATTGGCTGCGAGCGCGCAATTACATGTTCCTTCAAATCATTTCGTTTTAAAGAAAATTAAATTCAAGCTTTAAAGACATCTGTCTGTAATGTGCCTTGTACCTACAATTGCCGCATCCGTTTTTCTCCAATAAGTATATTGATCTCTTCTCTAAATTGACTTTTAATCTTCTTTTTCACGAAAAACCCACGAAGGCACATCAAATGGCGAACACACGTTCAATAAAGACGAGTTTCTGAATTAGATTATCTATTTCAGGTCTTCTTTCGTGTTGTTGGAGGGGAAGAGCCACAGTAAAATGAAAATTGTAACTTTTTCGAAGATCAGTTTATTAATAAGTGGTTATATTGCTTAGAACTAAATCAAAGTTCAAAATCTGAACTCAGTTCTCCGTAAAGTTCGTGTAAACTGTACTTTCTTTTTTCATTTTAGTTCGCCCGAAAATCGATGTCTACACTTATCGAAAATGAAAAAAAAAAAAGTACATGCATCATTGCACTAAACTCCTGGTTCCGTGCAGGGTGTGACATCACCCTGAAAAAATCAAAGTCCTATCCCAAGTGTATGTCATTGCGCTGCCTCAGATTCCAGCCTGGGTATGCACCTTGAACAGACCTGAGGGGCACGGGGGGCGCACTGAGGGGTGCAATCAGCACTGGAAAAAGTTGGTGGAATGAAGTCGGGTTGGGGGCTGGGGGAGGGAGGTACTTCTCCCACTCAGCCAACGGAGGAGATATTTTCGAGAATCCATGCGAGTGTCCTACACAAGAAAATGTAAGATCCTTTAAGATCTTACAGGAAGAACAGAACTTAGAAGATCCTGTACGATATTGGTACACGATACTGTAGAATCCTCCTAAGATCCGTCAAGGTCCTGCTGGATCTTGTACCGAGATCCTATAGGATCTTGCAACTGATCTTAGGCAAGATCCAGTGGAATCTTGTTACAGATCTTGCAGGTGCAGGATTCTACAGGATCTTACTTTGTACCAGGATCCTGTAGGAACCCTGTAAGAACTTGAAGGATCTTACAAGAATTTACAATTTCTTCTATAGGGCACTTACCTGGGGAGCTGGGACGCCTTTGTCGATTTTGATGCTGCTTTACGTCACACGAGGTGAAGAGAGGGGGTGATTTGCTTGCGAGAGGAGCACTCGGGTGGGGATCCCCACCCACCCACCGTGGCCAGTCTGACCCTGATTTTGAATAAAACTACACAAACGTGTACACAGCCCTTTTACTAAGGTTTTGTTTTGTTACTTATTTGTTTCAGAAATGGCATTCTACGATGACACGCGGTTCATTTTGTCCCACATCCACAATTCTTTCATAACCAGTGATGACACAGGAGTGTCCGAAATGGTCATGGTCAATGAAGATCTCCCAGTTAAGGTACTGCAAAATATCAATTTTCCCAGTGCACAGTCTCTTAGAAAATTGGACCATATAACACTAGACATGGCACTGAAAATCTCTCATTTAAATATCATTCCAGAAAAGATGTGCTTGCATTAATTAACCCGTGTTAACTTTTCTGGTGTCATACTTGCCTTGTACCGTCAGATAGGAAGAAATCTAATTTATGGCATAGTAAGTTGGGCTGTGGGCTACACAGTCATGACCGTTGTTAAGTAGCTGTAATGAGTGACTACCAATTTAAAATTACAATAATTAAAACTCAGCCCCCCCCCCCCCCCACCGGTACAGACTCTTAGCTGTTGAGTGAAGGACTCAGTCCCCGCCCCATCTACGGCGACCCTCAGCCGTACTCAGGAATTCTCTCACTTCATGATATTTTAAAGTTTGAAAGCTTTAGTTTGCCCAAGGCCGACTGAAATACTGCCTTTTTTTTTCTCACAAATGAATATCTGCAGTTTATTGTTAGCAAGCACCAGTGAGCCGTTGTAAGTTAAAATCCACCCAAAACCAGAACTGGTGTAACAGAAGCTGCCAAGTTTCCAAAACGGCTCGGCCTTTGAAAGTAATGATATCATTCAACCAGCGAAAGGCTTACAAGGTTAATCCCATTAACCAAGTTAATCGTGCTGACTAATAATAGTTCGAAAGTTAGTTTTGAATCTTCAAGTTTTCATTTAACGTCCAAAGTATATTTGGTGCGATTAATTGGCAGACTTTCCCTGGTTGAATGATATCACTACTTTCAAAGGTCAACTCCTTTTGGAAACGTTGCGGCTTCTCTTATACGAGTTTTGGTTTTGGGTGGATATCACAACTTTCACAGGACTGTGCATGTGCAAAGGTCACATCGTATTTTCTTTTTTATATCTTATCTTTTTTTTTTCCTGGAGGAATTTTATGTCTATAAATTTTCCCATTGAAAATTTTGATATTTGCCATTGCCCAATTAGTCGTTACATCAACCAAATTGACATGGTTTGGTTTATTTACGTCCATTTTTCACTTGCTTAAGTTTCTTCAATCCCGTATTTGTGCACACTGGCCAACAAACGCTGATTTTTGTTCGCTTCACTACTCCCCCAATCAGCGCATCCCTTTTCATTGCTCCTCCCGAGGTTAATGTTAATCTATGCAGTGAAGCTGGAATTGCTCACTCAATGCCAATTAATCAGATGATGTAAGGATCCAAAGAGTCAATTAACAAAAAAAAAATGGGCTTGGGCTAAAGAAAAACTTTTTAATTTTGTTCAGTTAATCCTAGTCCAGTTCATGTATTTTAATGTGAAGGTAAATTTGTGTTTGAATGAATACTGTTTTTCTTTCTAATGTGCTCATTAGAAAGAAAACAGATTAGGACATAATCCTGTGCTGTGATGGTTGGTTTTTCATTGAGTTGGCAGGAGCTCTTTTTTTTTGTAATACTCTCAATCAACATAAATAAAATCAAATAATTTGCTGGCTATTATCCCGAAGGTAGTACATCAAACCGAGCTGAACAGCCGTTTATCAAACAATAAATTAGTCTCCGTTTTAAAAGAGCAGTTGGATTACGTGTGGGCAGTGACGTTTTTTTTCTTATTTTTAGCAGCTGACAGTCAAAACGTTTGTTTTGTTTGTGTTTATAGTTGAGCTTGACAGCCGCGGCGGTAGGAAAAAAAGAAGAGCGTTTAAACGTCACTTTCGACAGCCCCACGTGCTTATGAGTAAATATTTTATGAAAAACAGTCAAATGAAAGTGATAGCTGACCCGCTTACTCGTTTTTCTTCCCCCACCTGGTTTGAGATTATCCAAAAAAATCGAAACAAACAAGCTCCGAGTGGAGTTTGGAAGGCATTTTGATAGAAACGCTATACCCAATCTAGCTTGCGTATCCTGCCAATTATAGAGAGTGACAGCAGTTTATGTAATAAGACGAAAAAATAAAAGACGTTGGGCTCAGTTGGAGTTGGGCGATAATGATAAATTACTTTGGGTCTGGAAAAAAACTGTAAATTTTTTATTCCCTTTTGAACAGAAGCTTGAACTTGGTTGGTAGCAATTGGGAAGGAATTGTACAAACCGTAAGCACGACACCTATGGTAGAGAAAGAATTTTTCTGAACTTACGGTTAAACGACTGTAGTTATATAGTTTGGGCGATTTTTTTTATATGCATCTAAAACGTTTTAAACGATTTATTCGTAATTTAAAAAGTTGACTTTCTTTTTGCTTCTTTTTCGGTGGCTGCGTTTGCTAACGTATTCGGGCATTGCTAACTGTGAACAAGTTGCCTTTCACTGATGACTTCAGTAAGACCGCTAAAAATTAATAACTGGTTCTCATTAGTGCACACAAAAAATTGACGTGAATGGGCCATGTTTTTTTTTTTTTTTTTTTTTACTTTTTATTCATGATTTTCAGATGTGAGTGATGGCTTTTTTTTTAACAAACCAACAAAACAAAATCAGTAGCTTACGTTTTGTTGTGGAGTACAATTTTTTTATGCCAAAAAAAAACCAATACGTGCGCTCTTGAGAACCACTTAAGTAACTTTTAGCGGCCTAATCCGTATTGTTGTTTAACCTTTTGGGTTCCCCAATTTAGTAGGTGCACTTCAGATTTTTCTCAGAATGCACCATAACAATTACCCTTTCTTTGTTTCCGCGATGATTTTAGTCTAAAAAGTAGTACACTGAAAATCGATTGTGTGATTTGCTTGAAAATCGAACAAACTATGAAACTAGTAAATTATTGATTGCTGTTTTTTATTCACGTGCTTATGTTTGTGTTTTATTATAATAATAAAACATATCACCTACATAAACACTGTATTTGCTGACATTTTTGGTAATCTCAGTGTAGGCTTTTTCAATAATAGGAACGGCGGTCACATTTATCTAGTTGTAGCAATGACATCACAAAACACTTAGAAAAAAGATAAACTTAGCAAAGTTTGGAAGTTTTATCTTCTACAAAATATTTTATAATTCAGTGATTGAATTAAATAATGACGTGGTGGATTATTGTAGCCCTCCCCCAACCCTCCACCCAAAAAATTAAATAATAATTGTTCTGCGTGATTATGTAATGTGGCTTAACATCACAGTTATAGCCTTGGTAGCACATGGTCTTCTGCACTTCCATAATTTAGGACATAAATCATGCTAAATAAATACTCTTCCTATTTGATAAGGCTATCGCTTGGTTCCAGTGCTGTTTTGGTAAATTTATTGATTATGATATGTCTATTGTGCTAAAACTTGTGTGAGGTTTGTTTGTGGAGAGGTTTTGCAAGTTTATGCATCCAGCTTTTTTCTTGATATGTTAACCATATTATTACTTCAGTTTGCCTTTCTCTTCTTGACAGAAAGGGCAACACTCTTCTTTGGTTCCATCATGGGTGTTGGAATGCAGCGACTGCGATTCTGATGGTGACACCTTAGAAACAACTCAGTCTTATGACATACCGCCTGCGGATTGTCCGCTCAGGTAAGGTAAAAGACAAAAATCCACAAACAAATAAACTATATAAAAAAAAGAGTTCAGACTAGTAAGAAGATGATTATTTTCCCCTTTGTTATATTAAATGTACGAAGAACTAAAATAAACACCCGTCTCGATTGCTAGGGATGCACCGAATACAAAATTTGCCGAATACCGACTATACAACCGAATACTTAACTTGCCGAATACTGAATATACAGCCGAATAGTTAAACTGCCGAGTACCAAATATTCGGCACCAAACAATTTACATATTCGGCTGAATACCGAATTATTTGGTCCTATGCCGAATAATGGCCGAATAGGCCAAATACCGAATTATTCGGCCGAATACTAAACTGAATGCACTGCCGAATACCTGTAAATCAAACACATTTGATAATTTTTCCATTCAAACATATTTGATAATTTTTCCATTTTTTATGAATGTCTGAAGACAACACCTCACAAACCAAAAACTAAATGCTCAGCGAAATGTTCTTACATTAACACAATTGCGTAAATATATGCTAAAAAAATATTTGGCCGAATACCAACAAATCTTAACACTATTCGGCCAAAATCAATATTCAGCCGAATAGCAAATACTTAAATTTTTGGCCGAATACCGAGTAATTACCGAATATTCGGTACATCCCTATCGATTGCCCTACTGTTCGCATTTATATGGATTAAATGAGAAACGACATGATTTTTTTTTTAATACTAGGAATACTTTTGTCATGCTTTGCTCATTCATTAGGCATAGGTCAAACACAGCACAGCGGCTGGACCGCATGAAGAAGGAGAAAAAAGCCCAAACGAAAATCAGGTCTATCAGATGGCAAGACTCCACAACCATATTGTCTGGTAACGTTTATATTCACAATATAATTCAATAATAATAGAAATCAATAATTCTGGTTGCTTTGTGGTGTGGTTGTTACTTTTAACTTGTTAATTTATAATATTGACTGACTGTTATCGTTACTGCAGGTGGTGTTGATCACTTCGACAAGAAAACTACGAAATCAGAAACCTCGAAGCGAAAAACATCAGCGTTGTCTGAGCAACTCGAGAAATTTTCACATTTGCCTGCCAACCCCTTTAGCGAATTTGCGAAATTTGATGGCAGTGTAAGTCAGCGTCATTCTTTCTGTTCATTAACTGTCAACAAAATTTTGTAACTAATAATTTGGCATACATTTTGGCGTTACCTGGCTAGAACTGGTTTAGGTGTTTTGTGTACATATATTTACAAGCATAATACAATGTTTGAAATTACTTTAAGCCCATACTTGTCATCCCTAACATGACTCCGTTGTGTTCCCTTTAAACTAAGTTGTTCTTCCTAAATTCTCTTGCAATGCCCCAAAACTTTTTTTTTTAAATCTGGCTGGACTAATCATCTCTGAAACGGTCTTCCACATCTTTTAGGTTTGTGGTTCAGAACCATGGTTCTGTTCTGCGCTGTTCTTGTAGCTGGGAACGCCTACAGTGCAATGTGATATGAAACAAATTGACTAATGAAGTATAATAGGCATCCCTATCATAAAGGAATCGCACTCCTACTTTGGTGTTATTTTCTGTCTCTTTTTTTCCTGGAGGGAGTGGGTTAACGAGCTGTCTCAATTCCTTCATCACTGTAATACTTTCATCCTCACTTAGATATTATACTACTTAATTTTGAAACGAAAGCATGTTTTAAAGAATTAGGTTTACCAATGTTGGCCACATTTTACTGTTGAACAAATAAGATGCAGCATTTCGTCATCTGAGGACTCACATAAATACAGGGTTGTCCACAAAACACTGACGATCCAAAATTTTCTAAGTCCAACTTTTCTAGCTAGCACCCTTCAGAACCAGGAGAGGACAGAAATAAAATCTAAAGCAACAAGGATTTTTTCTTCCCTCTCCTGGTTCTGAGGGGTGCTAACTGGAAAATTTGGACTTAAAAAATGTTGGGTCATCTTTTTTTTGTGGACCCCCCTGTATAATTATTTATCATGTATAAGGTAGTATTAATAATTGGTCTTAATTCGTTATCATTTTTTTAATGAACCCTGAGTTTACCAGTCAGTATTTCTGTGGTCATTCTTCACTTGCTACATAAATTATGTACAGGGTGGTCCACAAAAAACTGACGGCCCAACATTTTCTAAGTCCAACATTTCTAGTTAGCACCCCTCAGAACCAGGATAGGACAGAAATCAAATCTAATAAAACGGGACAATTCCTGTCCTTTCCTGGTTCTGAGGGGTGCTAACTAGGGAATTAGAAAATGGTGGGTCGTCAGTTTTTTGTGGACCACCCTCCATGGCGCAAGAGTGTTAATTTGGAGATAAAACTGTGAAGTTGAAGTGGAACACGTGTAGCACTGCACACAAAAACAAGAGAAAAACACATGGGCTATTTTATAATTGGCTATTTTATAATTTTTAAAAGCCCAATTTCTCTCCCCCCCCCCCCCATCTTCATTAAAAAAACACAAAGTTAAAATTGCCACACAGACAAGCACACAAGGCTGCACCAAGATGAGAGCAAAATAAATGTAAAATTAACTATTTTTTTTAGTCATTTTGCATCATTCTTGGTGCAGTCTTGTGTATTTCCTTGTGTGACTTTTTTAACTTTCTTTAATGAAGATGGAGGGGTGGGGGAATTGGGCTTCAACTCCCCAAAATATAAAATAGCCTGTGTGTTTTACACTCGTTTTTGTGCATAGTACATGTGTTCTACAAGAGTGCACTACACCACATTAGGGAGCAAACACACATCCACTTGAATTTTCGGTGGAAGAAAAGTCAAGTGGACTTGTGTTTGTTCCTTAA
The DNA here is from genome assembly GCA_023313725.1 of Lithobius niger. Taxonomy (NCBI): domain Eukaryota; kingdom Metazoa; phylum Arthropoda; class Chilopoda; order Lithobiomorpha; family Lithobiidae; genus Lithobius; species Lithobius niger. The sequence goes on from JAHWFP010237164.1 coordinate 13,199, forward strand.
TGTGGTGTAGTGTACTACTTCTAGCATTGACTTTCACAATGTCTTTTATTCGTCATTGCAAGAATTTATAGGGTTGGGGAACCCCAACCCTACAAATTCTTGGTTGTAGTAGTCACTTTTACCAGTATTTTCATGCTACAAGAGTATTAATGTGTGCAAGGACTGGCAATGTTTGATTGTTTTTTTTTATTTCTATAGGATTACACAGGTGCACCAACGAAAAAAATTAGCATCTTTTTAACAATGTTACATGCTGATGAACGAGCTTATCCTATGAACGTAACAACCATTGCCAGTGCCCGCGTTCAAGAATTAATTGGCCTGATTTGTTGGCATTACACAAACCAAAAGAAAGAACCCAAGCTCAAGTAAGTTTAACACTTATCACTCTGCCAACGTATGGCGTACGTTAGGTCACAAGTCCCATGCTAGGGTGTTATATGCTAACTTTTAACATATCCATTTAACAACTAGCATGTAATGAGTTAACTGCGTTGATTACAGCCCAATGACAGTAGTGACATGCTCCTACCCCGAAGGACTAATATTTTTTTCATCAGTTCACTATTTGCTTGAAATGCAGAAAGAATGTGTTGGTAATTAGCAAGTCGATTTTTAGGTCCTCCATTTCAGAACCAGTTCGAGGGTATTGCCTTTGTAGGTAATTATAATAATAATATCTTTTGCCGGTTAAGCAAGGTTAACAGCAGGGCGCAAGGCCTCTTACGCCGCACCCAAAAGAGAGAATAAAATTATTTAAAAACTGTTTAATTTAGAGCACTTCAAGAAATTTGTGTTCACATGTTTTGTTTTACAGTACATTCAAATAAGAATTCCACACAAATTTCACCCGCCGTGGGAAGAAGCTCAATGGCATAGCCCAACACCACAAAAAAAACGGACACTCCATAGCTTGGCATCATACCTCTGTGTTAATGAAATCTAACACAAAACATGGCCCCCACCTTCGAGCTTTGGAGTCTTTTGCTATGAAACGCTTCTCTCTGCGACGGGTCCCTCTCATGAACCTAACGGGACCGTCTTACAACAGTATTAAGGGCTTGGTGCACCATCAGCTCACAGCCGAGTTTGACAAGCACTGGAATCTCCTTGGAAGCGATGATATATAGATCAGTGGTCTGCTTCTCCACGCGCGTCCTTTCGAAATTTTGTTTACAATTGGTGATGTGAGAACTTATTTTTCCTCCGTGTTGTGCGTATATTTCCAAAGAAGGAGAACGGTATTTTCTCCGAAAATTCAAGTAGAACTGTGAACTGTGTTCTTCCTGGTGGGTCAGGTGTGATTTTATTTCTTAAAATGACTTTGCAAAACCACTGCAATCGCCGTTTACCGGTTTTTGTTAAATTCTGCCGTATGAAATGTATCTGCCAAAATGTATTTTTCGTCCTTATGTTAAAAATGAACTTATCTCCCTACTCCTTTTTCTTTAAATTTACTTTTAATTGTTTGTAGTATTTCCATTCCTTAATTAAATTAGGTTGCAAGAAGTTCAAATTGGTAAAAACAAGAATTTATAATTTCTTGGTAAAAAAAAAAGTTTGACGCAAGAACCGGGGTGGGGGGGGGGGGGGGAGAGAGATCAGCTCTACCATGCAAAGAGCAAAGATGTATTTGTCATGACAGGACAATATCCCACAGGTCAAAATGATCCTGGACGATTGCTGTCTACTAACATCCTCTCAGATGAAAGGCCCCCAGAGCAGTCGCCTCCCACTGCATATCCTCCCTACGCCTATATTACCTCCCCAACTTTATTTATACATAAAAGTAGCATTGAATTTGAAAATATTATTTATTTATGTATTCATTTATTCAGCTCTATTTAGGTTGAACTGGGCCTACACCTTTTTCATCTAAATTTCTTTATATGTGGAGGGATTTCTCCAAAAAGAAATGGTGACTCGTACAAACTGGGTCAGTGTAGAGATGACATAAATTAGATAAAATCCATGCATGCAGGCATTTTGTTTTTCTTTTCATCCAGTTCCTACTGAACCCCCCCCCACCACCACCACCACCACCACCACACCACCACCACCATCAGGGGCGTACTCACCATAATGTTGAGGCCCACAGAAACTTTAGCACGCACACTTTTAGTTACTGGCTGATCTTAATTTTTTGCTGAGGTGGGAGGGGAGTGGTGGAGGGAGCAAAGAAAAAGATGTTACACGTGCATGTGGAAACAACATTTTTTTTGTAGGAATTTGCCCTTCGTGTGTATAACCTTAGCTAAATGGTAGAAAATTGAAGAATGGTGCTGATGTATTAAATTCTGTCTTCTGTTCAAGTTGTTACTGCCAACTAGACTTCTGAAGGCTTTGAAACAGGGCTTTGAAAAAAGATATAGTTTCCTTCCAGGTGTGCCTTTTATTTGCCTTTTACACAACACGGGAGAATTCTCCTGTTTTTTTCCATGTGATCAGTATGCCCCTGCTCCCTCCACAAATTTCACTCTCAGACAGTGTCTATGTTTTATTTTTAGAATTAACAAGTTAAGCTGCCTAAATCCCGTCCCACAACTTCCAAAATATAAATTTTTACCCTATACGAAGTATGATGTCTCTGTGACGTGACCCGTGTGTTACGTGAGTAGGATAGTCCACTCAGATGGACAAATGGCCACTGTTCTCATTTGTGAATCACCAACTCATTACGAAGTCACAACACAGTGCTGTTGCGCTGTCACAACATAGCAGTCCACAGCTTCAAGAGAAAACATGAGCTTAACTGGAAAAAACACCAAAATCATGCTGAAGCCAAACTCCTTCAGAGATGCGCACCTCTGCACCTTGAAAGCTATCGTGATACAGTACTGTCAAGAGAAAGAAATAAAACTGATGAACATCCAATGAGCATCGTACAAACAAATAGCTAAAATCGTAACCCTAGAACTGAGTGGCAAACTGGAGATTTCGTCGAAATTTTTCCCAGTAGCATCCATAGAGAATGATGACTCGTCTCTCACAGGAAGTGAAAGTGAAAGCAACATCCATGAGAGCTGATGCAAGGCCCGCTGTGGAACAACAACAAGAAGAGAGAGAGAGAGATTCAAAAGAGGAAGATCGTTGGAGTGTAATTTGGACAGGTGGTGTGTGTAAATCTCGTGGCCTGAGTTGCCTGAAGAAAGCCCGTAGTATCTTTTGAAAATTCGCTGGTTTAAAAAAACTGTAACAGTTTTGGTGTAGTATGAATCTAAGTGAACCAAAGAATACTAACTATCGTTGCAGACTATAAACTACTAGCTGGACCCGTGCATGCTGCATGGTGATTGAATTTCCTGGACTTAGCCTTTCCCGGTGTTTTGTCGTGTTGGTAAAGTAACTGGTGCTTTCAGTTTCTCTTCCCCCCTCCCAACCCATACTCCCCAGCCCTGTCCCTGGTCCCCCGACTGCCCCCATAACCCACTGCACCCCCTCCAGCAGTGTAGGGCCTGTATATCTCCCCGCCTTTCTCCCCAGCCCCCTTGGTGTTGGTTATAAATTTATTAACCCACCCAAAAACTCCGACCTGGCACCTGCCCGTATTCCCCCTTCCACTTGATGCGCACATTCAGTAAGCAAATAGTGTGATTTCCTCTTCTCATCCTCCCTTCCCCACCTCTCTTCTTCTTCCCCTCCCCTGTTTTCCTCATCTCTTCTCCCCTCCAAGATCCCCCCTCTCCTCCTCTCCTTTTTCGCCTCCCCCTCTACTCCTCCTCTTCTTTCCTACATCGCCACAATCCTCCCATGTTTGTTGTTGGTGTTGCCAGATGGCAACAGTTGACTGAACGTGAAAGAACTTCGTGAGGGGGTCCCAGGGACCCAAGCAAAGCGAGCAGCATTACCCAAGCGGTCAGTGTCCTCGTCTCCAAACAAAGCGAATGCTGGTTCGAATCCCATGACTGACCCATATAATCCTTTAAAAAAGTATCAGAAATTAATTCATGCAACTAAAGGTTAAAAGGAAATTTCATCGAAATTTTGGCGCAGCCCCAAAAAAGACGCCGACCTGTGTTCTACTGAATTCTTTAAAAAATACTATCACTGAGTAAATCAGCATTCAGTATGCAAGCACCTGCTGTATGTTAATCTCCATGATTGTTTCCTCCAACTTTGAAACAATTCATGTGTGTTATCTTTAACAACAAAAGAGGGCACATTGGGGTAATAACTGTTGCTACTTACTTTGAAACAATTCCGCTCAGCTCTGAAAGCCTGCATCTGCGAAATAAGTAAACCATTCTATCGTTAATATCTGCCAATTTCGAAGCCAATGTAGCCTAATTTGGTTTAAAACTATGTGCGTTTAGCGGAAACACGGATTCTTTCATTTTATCCATCAACAATCAACTATTTAGACGAAAGTTGGAAATACATGACACGTTTTATTTTTGAAACGGGGGAATAACTTATCCTAGGAGGTTTTTGTCTTTGAAAAAGTGGCAGAAGCCTTTTACGGTGATAGTGACCAGGTAGGAATGGGATATGGTGGTGGAGGTGGAGGGGGTTTCCATGGGGATATTGTGCCAGAACCTGCATTTACAACCCAACTACAACTTTATTACAAATTTTCTTACTTTCTCTATTCACAATGCAATTAAACATAATTAGCGATTAAACATAAAATCTGGTATTGTTTTAATTGCAATAAGCGTTGCAACTGAGGTAGCTTTAGGGGGTTGCATGATATAAAACAGAACCTAATTGGCTTAAAATTTATCACTAGCTGCAAATGACCTTACCGTTCTAGATTTGATTTAATCTTGACACATTTGTTTATTAAGAGTATTTGTTACTGTAACATTTATTCAGCCTTTATGTATTAGTAATTTAGCATTCTAAATTCAATACGTCATTCTAAATATTGCTGCGTAAATATGAGGTGTGGCAACACATGCCTGTCACAGGCTTGTTTTACAAAATTGACAAAGGCAGTAATAGTTCATTTAGCCAGGTGTACGAGGTCTTTACACACATTTGAATCACCACTCCTTGACCAAAAGAACTGAATGGATAACATGTCCTGGTGCAGCATTAATAATTGGGTGAAAATTGTTTGACTAGGCGTGAGTTGCATCTTCCTTTGATGAGTTAATGCTTTGAATCACTAACCGGTAACTACAGATTTGAAAGAAACTAAAAAAAAAGGCGTCTGTCAGCATGCGCCATTGTCTTTGCTGCCATTTGGTTACTTCTCGTGACAATGAATGTGGCCCTGTCGGCACCTTTTTTGCGGCGAGCCCTCTTCTGTTGACATTGGTTGGTACTAGCATACAAGCCACGGCTGAAAAGTGGATGATTTTGCAAAGTCATGCTTGACAACTGGGAGAACTTTTCATTGCTGCTAATTACTTAAGACTCGGCCTGAATGAAGTAGCCCAACCTGCTATCCACCATTATTCAATGCTGATCAGAGTGTAGTGGGATGGCTGACAACAGCGACAACTTGTTGTTAAGGACTATGTTGTTGAAAAGCAGAGTCTACAGTGTTGAAGCAGAATACTTCAGTATAATATGTTCGTTTTTATTGGGCCTTATTGGGAAATAAAGTTTTGTGTACACCTCACAACGGTTAGATTGAAAGAAGGCATAACAAAATATACTTAATTTTGGTGTTAAAATGTGTTGAAAAATTATTAAATTTGAAATTTGAAAATTATTAAATCAAATACAGTAGAAAAAATAAATGTGCAGACGAGTGGATAACTTCTATACGTTCTATCCATTAAATGGCTAATTAACGTGTTGAACTTCAAATTCTATTACAAACAAAAACGTCAAGTCTGCCGTAAAAAAGGGGTTATATGATTGAAGTTTCATTTTACTTGTTAAAATGTACACGGATAAAAATTGGTGATTTTTAATTGAAATAGTCAAATGTACAATTCAGAAAATTGCATCTGTTTAAGTGCTGTTGTGCTTTACGTAACGTATATGATTGGTAAAGCACAACAGCACTTAAACAGATGCAATTTTCTGAATTATTCATTTGATTTTAATTAAATATCACCAATTTTTATCCGTGTACATTTTAACAAGTAAAAGGAAACTTCAATCATATAACCCCTTTTTTTACGGCACACTTGACGTTTTTGTTTGTAATCCGTGTACCTTTTTTACGGCTACGATTGTTGCATTCACGAAGAATGGATCTGGAGTTTGCTGAGTGGCATTGTTCCCTAAATACAATGGTTAAAACAATGTAAAACAATCAAAATGATTGTTTAGGGTCCCGTAACTCCGGAATGGATGGACCAATTGAAAAAGTGGTCCCTGTAAGGTTGAAACCCAAGGAAATTTCTGGCTCAGATCATGTTTCATATTTTAGGTAGGTGCAGTAGTTTTTTCTGAAACTGTGTCAGCCAAGAAGAACAAGAACCAGAACAACAAGAAGTGAACAGTTTTCAAATTTACGTGTGGCTACTTATGTTTACTCTTGCACGGAATTGCATAAAAGTTGGTGTAAAGTTTGGAAAAGTTGCTATGTACTATCTGGCCAAGTTTGGTCGAAATATATTGAATAAAAAACGGAGAAATTAATAGTTTTAGTTTTGGTGGAGAGGACTTCAATCATATATGATACTCAAGCATAGTTATGTTAGTTATTTTTGCTGTTCAATAGGTTAATAAACAGTTTAACTGCTAGAATGTATAGGCAGTTACCCACTTGTCTGTACGTTAATTTTTTCTATTTAATTATTGTATTTCATAAGGACTCAAAGTTTAGTAGTTGGCAGATATGAAGTGTCATTGATTAAATCAAGCATTTATAGATGTTTCACTCTTGATGGCACCGCCAAACAAGACCGACTTAAGCGCTGCAAGAAGCTCGACGAGAAGCTCAGGTCAACAAACCACACAACCTTACGATTTGCAGCGTATCGACACCACTTTCATTGAAGGTAATCTACTGTAGCATGCTTGGCTGCAAACAAGTAACCACAAGCTGACTCCAGCTTTCAAGGACCCATTTCACGGTCTGCGCCACGTGGGGGCAGTTGGCTACAAGATCGCCCCCGCCGAAATTGACAACGAAACTGGTGCTAAAGTTTTCCACATCCAGTCTAAAACCCTTCCATGGACAAGAAAACTTGGACCAGCCACTTTTCGTGCAACTTGGCAATATCAAAAGAACTTGATAGCCAATCACACGAGGAACCCAGCAATGATTAGAAAGAGGAAGCTATGAAGAGCGTCAGCGAAGGCTAGCCGACGTCACCAGAGGCACCACCTCGGGTAGACACAGAGATCCTCAACACCGTGTTCAGGGCATGAACAGTTAGGCAACAACAAAGATCTAAATTGTTGGACGATTACATTGAAAAGATGAGCAACTGACAAAACAAAATATGTTATCTTTCGATTAACGTTAACCGTAGGAACTTTTTAAGGGTTAATCGGGCAACTTGAGTTAACATTTCAGGTAGCCAGACTCTAGGCACTGCAGACCTGACCAGCTGCTGTCTTATGTAGTGGGCACCACTGTAGGTGACACGATTGTATGGTCTTTTGTAAATAAATACATATATTCTCTCTTGGGAATAACTCAAAATGGGTGATAGTCATGTTTTGTTTTCGCTTGCGTAGTATTATAAGTTATCACCACAATTACAATAAGGAATACAAACTCTGCTATGGTGCTAGTATAGCTTACTTACATTTGAATGATGAGAGGTCTTGGGAATCAAACTAGAATGCTCTGGACAAGAAAGATTTTTACTGGATTTTGTCGGAAGGGGCTATTCATTGTTGAGTTTTCGTTGCTTGAACAGGATGGGGCACTTTGAAATTGAGTAATAATCCATAAACACGAGCAGAGATATTAGTAGTAAATACCGGTTACCGGTTTTTTCTAGAGATTATTGTTATCTGTTGGAGCAAGTGTGATATCCAGCACAAGCGTGGTATCCGGATATCGCTCCTCCATCTCAGTCCAAAACCATTGTTCCAACCCGTTTTGTCCCATTGTTAAAGGAGTACTGAAATCATCACATTGGGTGATCAGTAGTGATTATCATGACTATTACATCTTTCCCCAAGGCTAATATTCAACCAACCAACCAACTTTATGGGTCTTTATGGTTTAATAGGCATTATTTTTTTATTTGTAGAGAAAATGTGGAATGCTACAGCTTGCACATAGCAGAAGACGATGGAGAAGTAGACCTGGATTTCCCACATTTGGATCCCAAAGAGCTTATATCCAAGTTTGGATTTACGGTTCTGGCATTAGTAGAGAAGAATGTAGCAGATTGTGCGCTTGATGAGCAGATTCTTGTGACAGTGTAAGTAGAAGACAAAATGAATAACATAAGCGTAGGAATTTAAATTTTGTGGAGGTAGAAATGTTTGATTGCTTTGATTGCTGAAACCAGGAGCAAATGAAGATGGAGCAGGCGGTCCGACGAGCCTGCTGTAGGCGAGGCGAGGTGGGCGGTGGGGGTGAGGGGGAGGGTTGGTGAGAGCCTACGGCAGGCTCGTTGGACCGCCTGCTCCATCTTCATTTGCTCCTGCTGAAACTAAAAAAAACATGCCTGTCACTGAATTGTCTCAATTCGCCTTTCCCTCCCTCCAGTAGGGTTGCTTACCTTAAGAAAAAACATGTGTAAGAAAACTGCTTTATCTCCTTTCAACTAAGCCAAACACATTGCAGTAACACAAACTCAGAAGCATATGTGCAATCTTGTGCACAATGTCAACTGTCAGTTTCTGTATCCCAAAATTTACCTCCATATTACAAAAAAGGTTTATGCTTTTATATTACAGTACATCTCTATATTTATTAATTTTTTTTTTTAATCCCGAACATCCTTATGGTACTTTAAACATGATCTATTTTAAACCAACATTACAGAATTAGTAATTTCTTGTTAGATGAAAATACCGGTAAGTTCCAAATTTATGTGGAATTTTCCTGTGTTTTAATATAATACTTTTGTTGAATATGTCGCAGGAATCATCCTCAGGTTGGATTTTCAAAGATTCCAGTGAACAGCAAGGATATCTCAATGCGTGAAATTTTGCAGATGACAATGAAGAGGAGGAAAGGAATGGCTAAAGCAAAAGGTAGGTTCAGGATTGAACTGGTCATAGTGCCGTTATGCTGTGACACAGGCACTCTATGGCTGTTGCACTTTTGGCGTTCCTTGGATGCTTTTTGCATTCCCCGACGAAAAATGAATGCCAATTTCTGGATTGCTTTTCTACTGGCAAGCATCCCTTTAGACACAACTTGAGTTGTTTTCTACATCTTCAACTCCATTTTTATTGTGGTAAGGAAATTCACGTTCATTTCAAAAAGCCACAAGATGTTTGTCACACCAGCAAATTTTCAACGCGCATTAAGACTGTGTGACTTGAAAAATACAGACTGTGACATCACTTCTCTTCGTCAGCATGACGTACGTACGTGGTGTAAACAAACCAACAAATTTCAATCCAAAAGCCTGACATAAACGTGAAATTTGAAATATTTGCAACAATGGACTGTACTTTGTATATGGGGAGAGGGGGAGCAAAAATTATCAGAAGGAACACATGGCCCCCTTCTGAAAACTCGCACAGAACTAATGGAAACAAATCTAACGTGTTTCAATAGGGTCGTTTTAGAGTTACAAATTCTCCTCCCCAACCCTACAAATTCTTGGTTTTAGTTAGGGTGCAGATAACTTCTGTTTTGGCTGACTCCTCCTGTCCTAGCTAGTTATGTTGCTATAGCAATTCATAAAAAAATCACTCACATTTTCACAAACTAGACACTTACTCCTATGGCCAACAAATTTTCAGCAACTAACTGTTGTCATCATCAGGCTTTTAAGGTTGATTTAGTGCCTGATCACATCTTGCTTCACCGTTGTTGAAAATTTGCTGGACATAGGAGTAAGTGTCTAGTTTGTAGAAATGTGCGTGATTTTTTTGTGAATTGACTTTTTCGGAAATTCATAAGTTTAACTCTTTTAGGTTTGGAATATCAGTTGGAAAAAGAGAATGAGGTGGGTGTTCCTGTCGACCTCGAAGCCTCCCTTTCATCCATGGACACACTTGAATTTTGTCTAGTACGAGCAAATAGTAAGTGATTTATTATACGCCTACATCAGTTTTATGTAGCAAATGTAGAATTTGTTGCTATAATATTTACCTGCTAATATTATACAGGTAAACGAGGTGATCACGTTGAAGAATGGCAACCTAAAGACCCACCACTCATTGTTATGGAAGCGCCTCTCTACCAATCATATACTGTATACCACATTCACAAAATGTTATTTTACAAGACAGAAATTCATCTAGGTTTGTAGTAAATCTTCCTCTATAAGATTTAAGTTGCCTGGACATTGTCAGGACAATTTTAAGGAGGTATCACTTATCGGAAGCTAATTCCATATCAGTTTTGCCTCTAGACCTACTTTGCTGATGTACACATTTTTTTTTTTCAATTTTGTGTGTGGACTATGGAATTCTTTAAGTTGATACCAATACCGCAGCCCAAATCTAGAGCCAACGGCTTTCCCGTAGTGCTCACTGGTAAGCATTACTAACCTCCCTGCTTGTCAGATAAGGGAGGGAAACTTAACAAAGGGTACCTCGCTTGACTAAAACTCCTAAGCAGGAAACCTAGTTACATTTCTTGTTTTATCTAACATACAATTTTTAGAATTTTTACTCTATTCAATAATTTCTTTAAAAACTGATATTGCAACAATGCTTAGAATGCATGTACTGGGATCACCATTCAAAATTGGTAGCTTACCAGAGACACAAAACTAGGGTATGATGGGTAATTAGTACCATAAATAGTATATTAAATGTCCTGTTAAAGTAACTGCCCTCCCCTATTTAAAAGCCACTTGATACATTACGATGAGTTTGTAGTCGGAATATTTCCTTCAGCAGAACATATTTCTCAATTTTATTTGTATGTAAAGCTGTTTGGTTTTTACGTGTGTATATTACGAAGTGCTACTGTACAATGGCAGTTCAGCATTTGCTTGTAACAGTCATTGGTAAAGCAGTATTGAAATTTGCAGGTCAGAGCTTGATTGGTAAAAATTGGGAATGTTAATTGCTGGTCACGTACCAAATATCAAAACTAATTTCTCATTGCTAGTTATCAGTATTGAAAATAGAAACGGGCAAAACATTCTTCCTGCAGCTGCTTCTGTTGCACTCAAGTTTGGATTCTAAATAAACTTTATTCCCAAAAGAAAAGAAATTACACAACAAAAATTTGGGAACATTAATAGATTCATAGTGGGAAAAGTCAAAATGGGGCATAATTATAAAAACTACACAACGTGCTATCATTTGAAACTTAACCGAGCTCATTATCATCCGAAAGTAAAACCGGATTGTAGTGTCAAACATCCAAAGAAGCCACATTTTGTGGATTTACAGGATGAGTCTTGTTAAGATGTACAAAAGTACTCAACGTTCATAATGCGTGTTTCAGCCTATGGTCACTATTTCATGATTAGGCGATCAACTCTCAAAAGAAAGAAATCACGAGTAACGTCAGGATTTTTCACATCACGATAATTATAAACACCTGGGTGCGTTATCGAGGAAATATAGTAACATCCTATTGAAAAAGCAACTAGTTTAAACTTGAAAGGTTTTAGTGAGTTTTAAGATGCTGGATATTGGTTTGATTCGGCAAGATTATTGGGTGTACCTGGACTGATCAGCTGGATTTGATTCGAGGAAAAAAAAAGCGGATTGGTATATCTTTAGTTATCTGTACGGCATTCAAAATCTTGCACTGGCACTTCTTTTGTAAGCATGTTTTCAAACCAATTTTTTTTTTTTTTTACCAAATACGCTTTATTATTTGTAACATCTATTATATTCCAGATCCACTGAGAAGCGAGACGGGGAATTGTGTTACAAATGTGAAACTGAAAATGTACTTTATTTTAGGCATCTCAGGAGAGAAAATAGAAATTAATCCAATTCAACATCCAACCATTTTACGGAAACCCCAGAAACCTGTAACACACGACATTGAAAGCATTGCAGCATGCGAACTTTTGGATCTCAAGTACACAGGAGGTTAGCATACAATTTCATAACCATGTTCACATTACGAACTCACAACAAAACACACAATTTCAAAATCAAGAAAGATACAACTTTACCTTCATAAATTTTCGAGTCATAGAACACTGGAAATTGAATACATAGTACGACTCCTCAAGTCGTACTGTGTTTATTTCCACTATTCTATGACTGTAGAAAGTGTGCGAAGATATAGTTGTATCTTTCTTGACTTTGAATTTGTGCGTTTTGTTGCAAGTTTACAATGATGTCTTGTAATTTTCAAAGTAAGTGCTTCGACATTTTTCAACCATGTTCATACTAAAACAAACAAAAAAACTGAGACCAAGAAGTGGTGTGAATTGGCTACATGATAGAATCAAATCTTTTTGTATTCTCTAATTATTGAAGAGTAATGAAACTACAGTGTACAGTGAAAACAAGCACCAGTGTACGGCACCTAGATGGAAAAAAAAATGTGTGTTGTTGTCTGGCCAGGCATCAAAACCCGGATGTTCTTATAACATGTCAACTACTCTTACCTCTAAGTACATACCACAACACTGTTCAT
>JAHWFP010237165.1:6928-22288 GCA_023313725.1 Lithobius niger
GGGGGGGGGGGGGTTAAGCCCTTTAACACTATTCCACAGTCTGTATAGATACCATTCATACAATTTAAAATCTATCTTATCGTTACAGTATGGGTGCTATTTCAACAGTCACTGGTTTAATATCCATTTCTTTACAAGTTTTTTTTTATGTTATGTCTCCGTAAAGTTACTCTTACATGGCGAGGTATTTCATTTAGAACGTTTGGTATGACAAATGAGTTGTGCCTTTTTCCATAAGAATTTCTCCACGTGGGAGTTTTAAGCCAAGCTGTGGAGTTTCTTACTGGTCGCTCAATTTTAACTTGTAAAGATGAGACAAAAAAAAATGTATTAATAATTGATGCTTTATAAAGGTTGGTAAATGTGAGGAGTTTATGTTCTGAGATGAGCTCTTTAGTGGATTTATAATTATTATTTCCAAAAAGAGTTTTTATTGCCTTGTTAAGGATTTTTTGCAGTCGATCAATGTAAGAGGTAGTAGAAGAACCGAAAATTGTACAAGCATATCTAACTATAGACAATATCCAAGAATCAAAAAGCATGAATTTAGTTTTTCGATCAAGTACATTTCTCAGAGTATATAAGGCAGGGATCATGCTTCTAATTTTTTTTACAAGTGAATCAATATGCTGATAAAACTTCCAATTATCATCGATAATAATGCCAAGATACTTAAGATTATCCACTTGTTTGATTTTATGACAATTACATCCAAATGGTTTGGAACAATTTCCTTCATGCAAGTAAATAACATTCTTTTTCCTTTTGGTATGAGAAGTTGTTATATGTATAAAAAAGGTTTTTTCTGTACTAATAAAAAGTTCATTTTCAAGAAAATAATTGTTTATATTATTGAAGTCAAGTTGTAAATTCTTGATCATGATCTCTTGTTTAGAATGAATGGCTATAAGGAAAATATCATCTGCGTAAAGCGTTATATGCGAGTTGCTAGACGTAAGTGTCACATCATTAATGTATACAATAAACAATAAAGGTCCTAAGATCGAACCTTGTGGGACTCCGTAGAAAATAGGTTGCCAATCACTATGTTTTCCATCAATTTTAACACTGCTTTTCCTTCCTGTGAGATAATTGTGTAAAATGGAAAAAAATTTGCCTCGGATCCCAATATTGTAGAGTTTTTTCATCATAATTTCCTTGTCAAGTGTGTCAAACGCTTTTTTCAAATCAATGGAGATTGCTCCAACATGCTTACTTTCATTTAGGGCCATTGTCACCTTATTGTTAATTACGTTTAGGGCATCAATTGTACCCTTGTTTTGTTGAAAGCCAATAATAATAATAATAATAATAAAGGTTTTACCCGCTAATGGGTAAGGTAACGGTAGGGTAAAGCACTTACACCGCCCCCATGAACCAAGCATTAATACGCTCGTCGTAGGAATTTGGAGAGGTCGACCCCACACACTGCACGTTTGAAGGCGTCAACCGTCGTCGCATATACGACCGCAGACGGAAGTGAATTCCAGCAATCCACAATCCTGTTGGAGAAAAAAAACTTTCTACAGTCTGTCTTAAAGGTTTGTTTTTGAATTTTAAGTTATGTCCGCGAACTCGGTTATTAAGTTCGGTAGCTGGTCATGGATAATTTGATAGGTCAAAGCGAGATCGGCCTTGAGTTTACGTAATTCCAAAGGTTCCAGGCCTGCACAACGAAGTCTTTCACCTGCCGTCACCTGCGTAGTTCAGGTATGGAGCGAGTAAAAGTCCGCTGGACTGACTCTAACAAGTCAATGTCTTTTAACAGGTGTGGCGACCACACAGGGCTTGCATACTCAAGTATTTGTCGTACATACACCTTAAACGCCCAAACCCTTGTCTTTAAATTGGTTTTGCCGAAACACCTGTTGACAAAGAACAAGCATCGAAAAGCATCAGTAGTAATCTTAGAACAATGTTTTGAGAATTTCAGGTCTGAATTGAAGGGAATGCCCAAGTTAGTGATCGAGAGCTTATTCTCAAAAGAGGTACCATTAATATGGTAGTCAGGCGAATCCCTAGTGTTTCCAAATTGGGTCAAAATGCATTTAGACAGGGATAGAGGTAGTTGCCAGTCCAGGGACCACTTGTACACCATGTTGATTTCATCTGTGAGTTTGTCTCGGTCGGCTGTAGAAATGATTTCAGTGCCAGACTTTAAATCGTCAGCATATTTCGATGTAAGGACCTCAGAGGAGGTGCTATCTGGGAGAAAATCCCCAATATACAGGACAAACAGAAGCGGACCCAAAACAGAGCCCTGAGGGACACCACTGGTGATAGGTAGCCAATCAGAATAGGTAGATTCGACCTTGACACGTTGTTGGCGGTTGCGGAGAAAAGCAGCAATCCAATTCAGCAAACCGCCCTCGAGATCCAGGTGCCTCAGCTTAAAAAGCAGTTTGGAGTGCACAACAGAGTCAAAGGCACGCTGGAAGTCTAAGTATATTACTTCAGATGAAATGCCGCAGTCCAGGGCAGAGGTCCATCTATCAGAAGCTAGCAATAGCTGCATAGTGGTTGATTTATTGGGCAAAAAGCCAAATTGGTTGGAGTCCAAAAGATCAAAGTAAGCGCAATGCTCGATAGTATGGTTTCTTATGATGGTCTCCATAATTTTGCAGATGACAGACGTTAGGGCAATAGGCCTGTAGTTTGAGGGAAGAGAGGCATTGCCCTTCTTAAAAATTGGAACAATATTTGCCTTAGACCAGGAGGAAGGAATATCGCCCAGATTAAACGAGGTTGAAAAAATAATTGAAAGTGCTAGAGCGATTTCAGAGCCAAGTTCCTTGTAGAAGACGGAGGAGTAACCGTCAGGATCGACAGACTTGCTTGGTTTCAATTTCTGCAAGATTGCAACAATATCCGAGGTGCAGAAACTTAGATTGTTGTTATTAAAGAATCCGGTCGATTTAATGCCATGATATTCTGGCAAAATTAATGTCCCAAATTGCGTAAAATTTAGGTTCAAACCGTTTGCCCGTTCCAAGTCATCAGTTAACAAGGAATTGTTTACCAATTCAGGTGGCAAGTGCCTAGCAGATCCTGTCATGGATCGGTAATGTCGAAACAGGGCATGCATGCTGCCATCCATGATGACTTTTTCTGCAAACTTTGAGTGCCAGGCAGTTACAGCGTTAGAATATTTAAGGCAAGAGGCATCGTATGATGCTTTATTAGCGGCACAGTTAAAGTGCTTCAACTGATTGAGTACAGTGAGAGAGACACTTTGGCCAGTCAATGTTGCCGGTCAAGTATCGAAGTAAATCAAAGTCGATTTTAGGGTGGATGCCCTTTAGCTCATATCGCTTTTCAATTTCGCAATCAACCCGGAGAGCAACGATAGAATGGTTGCTAGTTCCTAGGCAATTATCAACGCTGATATCAAAGACAAACCTATCTTCCTGGGTTAGAATCAGGTCCAAAATGTGGCTGCCTCGCGTAGGTTTGTCAACAAGTTGTGAAAAGCCGAAGTACATATTGGAGAAAGTATTTATGTTGTTTTAGTGTTGCACATGGTATAGACCAGTCGACTGCAGAAAGGTTAAAATCTCCCAGGACAATGTTTGAAAAATTAGGGTCTAGTTCCCTTTCCAAAAATGTGCAGAATTCAAGAAGCTGTTGGTCTCGATCACTGTGTGGGAGTTAACTAAGAATGAAGTTTAGCTTTGAAGTTGATAGACTGACAGAGATCGCTTCAGTAGTCAAAGAGATATTCTTAACTATGAGGTTAACATAAGGTCTATAAGCAATCAAAATACCTCACGTCTGAGATCCACGATCTCTACGAAAAAGCAAGTATGGTAAATGTCGAACGATCATGGGGTCAGTGTAAGTTTGGTTTAACCACGATTCAGTAACAAAGAAAATATCAGTCAAAAGGTCAGCCATAAGAGCTTGAAAGAATGCCAAGTTTTTGGGAATGCTCCTAGCGTTAATGAGTTTACACTTCAGAAATTAATTTCTAGGGTTAGTTAATTGGTTGTAGTGACTAAGGGATGCACTAGATGATGCGTTTAAATACAGAAAGGGTGGCTCCGGTCAAGTACCCTGTAGAGTTCGCTGATTAGGCATTCCTTTCCTTGGGAGGTGAGCTGCCTGCCTTCTCTGTCCATAAATGAACGGTTGTGTCAGATTTGTTTGTCGGTGCAGACAAAGTAGGCATTTTCAGCTACACATAGGTTTCTTAGCAGAGTATTTGTGTAGGTAACTTTCCGATCTTCTTCATGTACCTTCACAGCTGTGAGTATGGGGGTACGAGCTTTAATGTTTTTTTTCGAAACGGCCAAGCCGTTTTTTGTTCAGGATATGTTAACCATATCAAAAACCAAAACTGGAAAAAAGAGCGGCCAAGTTCCGAATAGTTCCGCCCTTCAAAGGAGTGATATCAACACACCAAAACATTCACCAAGTTAATCGCACCGCTTAATAGTTCAAATGTCAAATGAAAACTAGAACATTGCTATTTTTGGTAGCAATGTTCAAGTTTTCATTCAACGTCCAAAGTATTATTCGGTGCGATTAAGTTGGCGAATGTTTTGGTGTGTTGATATCACTCCTTTGAAGGGCAGAACCATTCGGAACTTGGCGGCTCCTTTTACCAGTTTTGGTTTTTGATATGATATCAGTCCCTGATTTAAAATTGTGTATTAAACTCAACTCTACTACCATGCAGATGTGTAATAAAGTGGCACGTCAACAATAAATTGGTTTTCAACAATTTGCTAGTACCTTTTGCCTATAGGCCGAACCACTCACAACTTGGTGGCCTCTTCACCAGTTTTTGGCTTTGTTTATTTTGCTTTGTTTTCCGAGTTGATTTATTTTTCGTGAATTGGACGTGAATACAATTTCTTTGGCAACGTTGTTTAGATTTATCGTGCTACACTAGTATGTGTTTCGGCACGCACGTCAGTATAAACGTTGCCATTGTCCGAACTTTGGCTGTCCAATGAGAGATGATGCCGACAATACTAACAATGGTTTTAACAATATTTTCTTACTTACGCGCCTTCCCACGCCATCATCGTTACACCCTTTAGCTCCAAACCATAAAAGGTACGCAGTTCGTATCGTACTGCAGCCATTCGTCCAATTTCATAGCTGGAAGCCTTCCCGTTATCTCGGTAGCGATGAATAATCGCCCTATGGAAATTAACATGGGGATGAGCGGACTAGAATTAGCTAGCTAGTTAGCTAGTAGCTAGCTAGTTACACATTTTCAACGTTATTGAGGGTCAGATTTTTCATTGAAATCAGCTTAGCTGGCATTCCTGCACGAGTTAATTTTTCTCAGGTGGGTCATTGCTCTTGATATCAACACAATTTAAGCTTTTGTACGGCATTATTATTTTCCCCCAAGTACCTGAAATGTGCCCAATTATGCTTCAAGATAAAAAAAATACTGACGCTATGGCGTCGAGCTACAATGGTTTATAACCTCGACGATTGAATTGATGTGATGTTTGTTGTGATGATTGTTGCCTAACTTGGCGTGTGTCTAGATACGTATTATTTCAACCGAAGGTTTTTAGCATTATTATAAAGATCAATTGTTGATTCATATTATTGCATCGCTAAGGCTCAGGCTCAGGTTCAGGGCGTTCGACTTTAGTTCATGACCCTTAATCTAGACACATGCTAGTGTGTCGCTCCAAGTTAGGCAACAATCATCACAACAAACATCACATCAATTCAATAGTCGAGGTTGTAAACCATTGTAACGCGGCGCCATAGCGTCAGTGTCTTATATCTTCAAGCATAGTTGGGCACATTTCAGGTACTTGGGGAAACATAATAATGCGGTACAAAACCTTAAATTGTCGCGCCAAGGTAGACAACAATCATCACAACAAACATCACATCAATTCAATTGTCGAGGTTGTAAACTATTGTAGCGCGGCGCCATAGCGTCAGTGTCTTATATCTTGGGCACATTTCAGGTACTTGGAGAAAAATAATAATGTGGTACAAAAGCTTAAATTGTGTTGGAATCAAGAGCAATGACCCACCTGACAAAAATTAACTCGTGTAGGAATGCCA
The DNA here is from genome assembly GCA_023313725.1 of Lithobius niger. Lineage (NCBI taxonomy): Eukaryota > Metazoa > Arthropoda > Chilopoda > Lithobiomorpha > Lithobiidae > Lithobius > Lithobius niger. The sequence continues at coordinate 12,974 of JAHWFP010237165.1, forward strand.
GCTAAGCTGCTTTCAATGCAAAATCGGACCCACAATAACGTTGAAAATGTGTAACTAGCAGTAGCTAGCTGATTCTAGTCCGCTCATGTTAATTCCATAGGGTGATTATTCATCGATACCGAGATAACGGGAAGGCTTCCAGCTATGAAATTGGACTTATGGCTGCAGTACGATACGAACTGCGTATCTTTTATGGTTTGCAACATAGTGGTGTAACGAGGATGGCGTGGGATGGCGCGTAAGTACGAAAATATTGTTATAACCATTGTTAGTATTGTCGGCATCGTCTCTCATTGGACAGCCAAAGTTCGGACAATGACAACGTGTATACTGACGTGCGCGCCTAGACACACTCTAGTGTTGCACGATAAATCTAAACAACGTTGCCAAAGAAATTGTATTCACGTCCAGTTCACGAAAAATAAACCAACTCTAAAAACAAAGCAAAATAAACAAAGCCAAAAACTGGTGAAGAGGCCACCAAGTTGGGAGTGGTTCGGCCCTTCAAAGGAGTGATATCAACACACCAAAACTAACGAAATAAAACAAATTACAACAAAATTAAAACCAAGCCAAAAACCTATAAAGAGGTGACCAAGTCGAGAATGGTTCGGCCTATAGGCAAAAGGTAATCTCAAATTGTGGAAAACCAATTTCTTGTTGACGTGCCACTTTATTACACATCTGCACGGTAGTGGAGTTGAGTCTAATACACAATTTTTAAAAATGGACTGATATCATATCAAAAACCAAAACTGGTAAAAGGGGCCGCCAAGTTCCGAATGGTTCGGCCCTTCAAAGGAGTGATATCAACACACCAAAACATTCGCCAACTTAATCGCACCGAATAATACTTTGGACGTCAAATGAAAACTTGACCATTGCTACCCAAAGTAGCAATGTTCTAGTTTTCATTTAACCTTCCAACTATTAAGCGGTACGATTAACTTGGCGAATGTTTTGGTGTGTTGATATCACTCCTTTGAGGGCCGAACCATTCGGAACTTGGCGGCTCCTTTTACCAGTTTTGTTTTTGATATGATGCTTTTCGAGTACGATGTAGAGCGCATGGCCTAGGCCCAAGGCTCTTTAATAATTTTACCGACTCATGCAGTTAAAATACTAAAAGTGGCATTGGTTAGAGCTCTTTACCCCACGGAATACGAGGAAGCACTCAGGTGGGAGGAAAGAATACAAGCAATAAAACGGGCTGCAGAATGAACTTCCCACATAAGATTGGGCAAACTGCTTCACTAACAACAATAAAATATAATATACTGGACATTGAACCTATAATGCCAACTTTGAAAAAAATTGAATATAAACTAAAAAAAAACTTAAAACAAGTGCTGCTGTTTGCCCTGATGGATACAAGACGTTTGCATCAGAACTAAGCTACCCACTGTTTATTATACTAAAAACGTCAATTGACACATGTAAAATACCAGATTGCTGGAGGAAGGCAAGAGTTATTCCCATTTTTAAAAAGGGAAATGCGGCTGAGCCAATCAACTACCGCCCAATTTCATTAACATCTGTCTCGTGTAGAATCCTGGAAAGTATAATCAGGGATGCTTATACTGGAGCACTTGTATAAATTTAAACTTGTAACTGGTGACCAGTTTGGATTTCTGCCTGGTCGGTCATCAACCACACAACTGCTTAGCTGCTTAAGGGACTGGACAATTATGATGGAGCAAAATATACCAGTGGACCTCATTTGTATAGACTTCGCAAAAGCTTTTGACTCAGTTGTGCACTCCAAATTACTGAAAAAACTTTACAACCTCGGTATTAGTGGGAAGACATATTCCTGGATAAAGGACATCCTTGCCCACAGAACACAAAAGGTATTAGTAGGTGCATCTTCATCTGACATGTGTTCAGTGACGAGTGGGGTGCCACAGAGATCCGTAATTGGCCCGTTGTTGTTTATGATCTTTATTGCTGATCTTCAAAATGAAAAGGATGATGGGCATATTTGTACACCTAAATTTGCTGATGATGTCAAACTCTATGGTAGGGCAGAAAATGACGAACATAGTAAATTGATACAATTGGCAATTGATAATACCATTAACTAGTCAATACAATGGCAACTGCCTATAAACCACTCTAAATGTGTAATTTTACCTTTGGGTAGTAAAAACAGAAATTATACTTACAAAATAAACTGTAATCGTATAACAGCAAGAGCTAAACAAATTAGCCATCTTGTTAGGCACTACTTTGTATCTGGAGATGAATTAACCCTAGTGAGCGCTTTCAAAACATATGTGCGACCAATTGTGGAGTATGAAAGTTTGGTGTGGTGTCCTTATCTTGTTAGAGATATTAAACTAGTAGAAACTGTGCAGAGGTCCTTCTCCAAATATCTACGGGGCTGTAGAAGCATGAACTATGCTCAGCGACTTGCACATTTAAATCTTGAATCCTTAGAGCATACACGGCTAATAACTGATCTTTGCCTTACTTTCTCAATTTTGAAGGGGCTCATAGATGTGGATCCTGGCTTATATTTTGAGGTGCGAGGAAACAGGTATACTCGAGGGCATAATATCAAATTAAAGGTACAAAAAACAAAGAGAAACTGCACAAAATATGTCTTTTCGAACAGGGTCGTTGAGCCATGGAATATTCTACCACCGGAACTGATTGAAGCAAACAGTGTAAGCGGGTTTAAACGGGGGTTGAAAACTACAAATTTATCTAAATACTTAAAGTGTTTTTAAATAATTAAATACACAAACGCATATACAGTTGTACATTTTTTTTAAGTGATCATTTTAATGTTAAAAATATCGTTCGGGAAATTTTTATTGATCCAGCTTGGTATTAGCAGTCGACCTTTGCAATCATTGCAAGTAATTTTATTATTATTATTATCATACGCGGCGATAGCCGTGTATGATAAATATGATTGAAGTCCTCTCTCCAACAAAACTAAAACTATTAATTTCTCCGTTTCTATTCAATATATTTCGACCAAACTTGGCCAGATAGTAGATAGCAACTTTTCCAAACTTTACACCAACTTTTATGCAATTCCGTGCAAGAGTAAACGTAGGAAGCCACACGTAAATTTGAAAACTGTTCACTTCCTGTTGTTGTTGTTCTGGTTCTTGTTCTTGTTCCTCTTGGCTGACACGGTTTCAGAAAAAACTATACTGCGCCTACCTAAAATCTGAAACATGATCTGAGCCAGAAATTTCCCTGGGCTTCAATCTTACAGGGACCACTTTTTCAACTGGTTGATCCATTCCGTAGTTACGGGACCCTAAACGATCATTTTGATTGTTTTACATTGTTTTAACCATTGTATTTAGGGAACAATGGCACTCAACAAACTCCAGATCCCTTCTTCGTGCATGCAACACTCGACTGCATGCGTAAACCTTTATAGCGCGACACCATAGCCGTAAAAAAGGTACACGGATTACAAACAAACACGTAAAGTGTGCCGTAAAAAAAGGGGTTCATTTTACTTGTTAAAATGTACACGGATAAAAATTGGTGATTTTTACTTGAAATAATCAAATGTACAATTCAGAAAATTTCATCTGTTTAAGTGCTGTTGTGCTTTACCAACCATACACGTAAAGCACATATATGTAAAGCACAACAGCACTTAAACAGATCCAATTTTCTCAATTGTACATTTGATTATTTCAATTAAAAATCACCAATTTTTATCCGTGTACATTTTAACAATTAAAATGAAACTTCAATCATATAACCCCTTTTTTTACGGAACACTTGACGTGTTTGTTTGTAATTATTATTTTGACAATTGGCTTTGGCCAAGCTTTAAACTACAATGCATTATTTTATTATTTTGTAAGAAACATTGACAATGATACCCGGCTCCCCCCCCCCCCCCCTTCACCCTCCCCCACTTGTCCCTCACGTTTGACGATGCCATCGGGGACCATTGTGTCGCTGGTAGGTCTAACCTTGGTGGTAAGGCATTCGTGATCCCAACCCATTACCACCTACCTTTGCTCTGCAGCCTAGCAGTCGCCTTCATTTTAAAATTTTAAACTATTAAACTTATGTAATTAATATTTATTTATTTTTTTATATTTTTTTAATTCATTTTTTATTTTTATTTTTTAGTTTTAACATCGGATGGCAGTCAGTGACCACCCTCCCTGCCATTCCGGTTGCGTTTGCAAGAAACCAATATTATATTATATTAAATCAAGCATAATTCCCCAGTGGTAGCTCCTGTCGAGTGAGTGCTTGATGTTTTATATTTTTGATAGTGTCAGAATGCACGTGTTGATTGTGTTTCTTAATCATTCTTTGTCTTTTAAAAAAAAATATTTTTATGTAATGAGGTTGGCGTATATTCACAGAAAATTGTATGAATTAGTTTCATTAAATGAATTGCAGGGATTCCCTTGACGAGAGGGGCAGTTCGCTTTTAAACCACAACGAGCACGGAACTTTTAAATCTGGCTCATTCCCTGTCGGTCTATTGCACAGCCAAATCATTTCTCGCTCGCACGCTTCTTCAACGGTTATTTAAGACGACTGGTTGTTAGCAGTACAATGAAACTTAACTATTAAGAGGAATTAATAAGAAATATGTGACCAAGCAGTCGAAGGAGTGTACACCCGTTTCGTCGAATCCCGTTTCGCTGATTCACGTTTCTCCAAACGTTTTTCCTGTTTTGTCGAAAATTAAGCTCTGATTAAAATTCGGCAAAAGAGGAATTCTCCTTTCGCCGATCCCGTTTCACCGAATCAAATTATTCTTTAAAAAATTTGACGTTGGAGAAGTTAAAGGCGCATTCCTAATCAGAAGAAATGTGTGATTAGTTGCGGTTTCTGATGTTGTAGGTTTAGCTGTAGTGAGCGCGGTAGCACAAGTGAGGCACGTTTATTTGGCTAAAGAATTATTCGGCGGTAAGGGAATTCCCCTTTCGCCAAAAATTATGACACTCATTAAAATTCGACGAAACGCGATTCGGCAAAACAGTCATACATCTCGAGGGAACCACACAACACTCGTTAGCTTTGTTCAAACAGTAAAAAAAAAATCATAACTATAATCATAAAAATAAAAGGCGTTAAAAAATGTGGATAAATACAAGAGTAAAACTGTAACAATAAAATATGTGAAAAACATGAAATTTTCGTTTTTACCCATTGTTGTTAAATCGTGGGCCTGGCCCGTTGCTAAAAACTAGGGCTGTTTATTTCTGTTTATTATCTCATCCAGTTCAATTTAGTGAACTTATTGTTTGCGATTCTACAGTTTTACGCATTTTTTATTTCACTTCAGTTTGTATTCGCTCATTACAGTAGTACAAATAATAAGTTTTCTTGACAATCCCGTCAAGGACGAATGCACGCCAACTCCAAATTGACCCTACATACTGCACAGATCAGTGTTGTAGATAGGTAGACTTCTTCGGCCCTTTAGTGAACGTTTGGTGGTGCAATGGAAAATTTGGGGTGGGGCAGGAAAGGTATGGGCAAGTAGTGTTGGTGTGGAGGTGGTGGGGGGTGAGATACAGGCCTCCGCCCGGCCAACACCCTGCGCTGAGGGCAGGGCGGGGTCGGAGATCTGGAGCAGGAAATGGGGTTACGCTCCTTACTCACTCACTTCATGGGAGACTGGACGCCACCATCTGCTTCAAACAGGTTTCGACGATGCAGTCAAATGATAGTGAAACTGAAATTACGTGAACCTGTCTGAAGAGGTTTCCTTAAGGCTTTAGGAGAAAAAATAAGTAAATAAAAAAAAAGGAAACAAAAACACTTTTGCTCGTTCAAGTCCGCTGGTTATAAATAGTTGATCAACAAAGGTTATCAACTTGAACCCTGGGATGGTTTTCGCTTTTGTTTGAAAACGTGTTGTAAAGCCCGCGTAACACATAGCGTAATAGTGATAAAAGGTTAAAAGGTAGAAAAAAAAAAGTGTAGGTTACGTAATTAGTTTTCCTAAAGCAATTCAAGATTTGCGCGTTACAACCAAATAATGAAGACTGTAACGAATGGAAGTAGTGAAAATGTGGGTTCTGGAAGTCGGGGAGGGGTGGGGTAGGGGCGGGAAAATAAAAAGTAATGCACGAACCAAAGCTTACAGCACTTTTACCTTATCTGAGCCTCTTCTATTGTTATAAAAGAGATCAATTATTGCTAAACCAAATATAACCTGATTTTAACGCAATTGGATGTTTTTTAATGTAGTATAAAGATAGCAAAAAACCAAACGTCAACTAAATAGAATTAATTTCTCATTGACTGTGAACGTTACGGGGAAAAAAAAATACCCTCTTATGAGACTTTATCAGACGACGTTTATTTCTAATGTGTATTACAACTTTTGGCAGTAACGTTTAAAAAAGGTTTTACCCAGTGAAATGCGAGCCAATGGAACTTGCCGTATTACCTAACAACAACGCAATAACAGTGTAACAAAAAGATATCGCTGAGGAAAACTGATACCAGCGCCGTCAAAATGTATACCTTTATAAATATAACTAATGTAAAAAATGCTAAGCGTATAAAACAAGTAAGACTGCTTTAAAAATAAAAACCTTTAAAATCTGTGAAACAAATTTGCAAAATTACTCAAATTTAGAGTAAAACATAGTCATTTATCGCAAGTTGATCATTTACCTAAACAACTGAACAACTGAAATTCTTAAGGAGTTGGTTAGTGAGGTGGACCTACTGTTCACAGAACAACTGATTTGTCTCGAATTTCAAAGAATTCATTATTCTTAATTCTTTTAAATCTATTAGTCTCAAATTAATATGCATGTCATTTTACCTCCACGGTCGGTGACGTGTGTGGGTTTTCAGATTACCCGTGTGTAAGGACTACATTTTTAGCATGGGGATATGTTAGCGTGACGTCATCGCCTTTCATTAATATAACGCATTATGCACACAAAAAGGTAGTATGTGTTCAATCGATGTCTCACCACGACATGCTATCCAGATGAACGAGACTGTCTCGCTCGGTTAGGTTTCCTCGTCGGGTAGAAACAGCGTCTGAACATTGCAGACAGACAAAAAGCTATAGTTCTTCTAAAACTGAATCTGCTACGGAAGAAAACAAACATTCGATACAAGTACCTAACAAAAAACTTTCTTCGAAGGAAATGTGTAAAATAAGTTTTCCATTCCGAAAAAGTATCCCATACAAGTAGGCAAATGTAAGAATTCTAACAAGTCTGCTAATAAAATTACGGCACGAACCAATGATTGGAAGTCTTACTTGTTTTCTTCTAGCTTTGTTCATGCATGCCGTAATTTTCGCAGCAGAATTGTTAGTGGTCTAAATTTTCCAGCTTGTATGGAGTCTTTTTCGGAATACAAAACTCGTGGTCTTACTTTTAACATTTCATGTAAAAATGCTCTATGCAACAGTTGTTTTTTTTTAGGAAGAAAAACAAGAATGGTCGATTTAACACACTTTTCATATGAATGCTATATTTTTTATATCTTTGTAAATCCAGGGTATTTTGCATGCGACGGTTGACAGGAGTATACAAGCAAATTTCCGGGGTAACACATTACTACGTCATATCTAAAATGCTAAGCCATCCTTTCTTAACTGCTGAAGATGTTCTCAATTTGATATGGGAATTTGAACTTAATTGGCTATTGTTTTCTTCCGTGAAATCTTTTTTCCATAATAAGCAATTTATTTTCTAAGTGACGATTGCAGAGGAATATTGATTTATTGCCTTTTAAACGAACAGGTTGCAGTTAAAAAAAAAATAATAGTCTACTATCCGTCTAGGAAATGGTTAACTAAGGGCGTGTTATTCAGGTTATAATGTTGTCCATGTAGACCTAGCGTGGGTAATGGCAAGTAGAGAAAATCATAGCGGAAAATATAATTTTTTTCATGTTGTGGCTTTTAGGTTTATTGCCGCCACTGAACAGAATGCCGCACCCTTTTGATTTTGCACATCTGCACTGCTGAACATTCGCCATCGCTTTGAAAACCAGCCTCAGAACAAAATGTGAACATTAACAAGGGAGAAAAAACTTACTTTTTCGCCTAACTTGTACTTTCCTTTCGTGTAGAGCTACCTATTAATTTGACATTGTCAGTGTAAATAGGCGAAAGTAAACAAAACTATGGAAAAATCAGTGGCATTATTTATTACCGAATTGATGAAAAATTCATTGAAAAATATGAACTTTTCGTAGGTCGTTATATAATACGTTCATAATACTAGCGTACGTGCACGGAAGAAAAGGAAAGTTGAGCGAAATACCCAACTAACCAAAATAATATCAAATTTCATATTTAGAAACTTCATATTAAGTATGTTGGAGCTAGTGTTGAAAACACATACATAAATCTCCTATGTTCTTACGTTTATTGTAATTTAACACCACCTGTCCTACCCAAAGTGTGCAATATTCGGTGTAGTTTTTAAAAAAAAATTATTCCGTGGTTGGTTTGAAATCTGCTGAAATCAGCAACGCGCTAACGAGCTACAGCACAAACAAGTCGGTTAGTCGGTTATGTTTAAGTTGCTAGCCTTCCCCCCAGATTTAAAGTAATTAAATTACCGAATGAACAAAACAATCTACAATAAGTAGGCGTACTGTTCGTTAAATATATCCACATTAAAATTATGTCATCGGAGAGGTTTGTTTATGAAGATAAAGAACTATTAGAGCGCACACTTAGACATCTGGAGATAAAGGGGAAGTGACGCAAGCAATATTGGTGCTGGAGAGCTTGATGCTTTGGAGGTGAGACTGTTGGAAAGAATGGGGAATTCCTTCTTCCAAAGTGGCGTGCAAATATATGCTGCTCACGCTGGTGTCGTAATTATACAGAAATTTAAAAAAACGGAAAATTTTTTTTAGGTACTTTTGATATAAAGTAAAGTTAATGGCCATATAAACACAATAATGAGTAACAATAATATCATTCACGTGGTGAAACTGCCACTCCATACCTACGAAGATTCTCGAGGATGATATGAATGGTACCGAGACATATTGGATGCTTTCTTTATTTTCATCACTTTATCGCACACCAAAGCGCGACCAGGGTCTTCCAAGAAAATCCGTGGTTTCTCCCGGAACCGTGTAGCACGCGTTTGGTCGCGTCGCATTTGATGCACTGCCATTTTTTTTTCTATTTACCAAGCAGCATTTCTTCTTTTCGCCACATTTTGCCTATTCCGAGTGTACGTTTGAGCAGCCGGTTACCTAAGAGAGCGCACACGCACAGGTAAAAGAAACCGTATATCGAGTTTTCACGGTACTTGAGGCGGCAATGCGCTGTCAGAACTGTGTGTGTGTGTGGGGGGGGGGGGGGGGGGG
>JAHWFP010237167.1:0-27841 GCA_023313725.1 Lithobius niger
GTTGCATTTCTCCGTCGAACCCCGAACTTCAAAATGTGTTGAAAAATCTTAAACGATACATCTGCAAAAAATTAGAAATTCAAACCGATGAGCAGAAATCTGTTTCTTTGACAATGTTCAGTTACCTCAATTACTCACACCCCGTTTCGATCTGCTACCCATTCTGTCAAAAGGTTGACGACAAGTCGGATAAACCACTCTGTCTTAGAACGTGGGTGTACAACAATATCCACAAAACAAAAGGAAAACTTAACAAAAACGTTATGGAAAAGCCGTGGTTTAATTTGCCACCATGCAGAAGTATGACCTTGACGGAAGTTATTGGGTAAAATTAATGCCGTGTATGTCAGCAACGACACTCCAAGAACCGTAAAACTTTGGTGTAACGTAGATTACGGAGTTGTTGAATCTAATACATTCGACGATAAGTTTTATTTCTGAATAAATTAAAAAACAATGGATATACAAAATTATGATTTCATCATTCCAAGTAAAAAACCAAAAAATCACCCATTTCTACCTTCGATGTCTGATTATAGGACCAGCAAATTGTGGAAAGACGAATTTACTGTTTATTTTAACTGTCATAATGGTTGGATTATGATAGATTATACGTGTAGAGCAAAACTCTGTGTCAACCAAAATACCGAGCTTTACAGTCTATATTTTCCGAAATTGAGGGAACCATAGGGCGGGATATAGCGAGTTTTCACGACTCTCAAATCGATTTGACCCCTCCCGAGGAGTTGGCTCCCAAGTTTCGTATTCTCGTGGTTTTTAACGATGTTCTTTTGGACAAGCAAAAACACATAGAGCGTTACTTCGCTCAAGGACGTCATTCTAATGCCGACATTTTTTATTGCAGTTACTAGAATCACTAGTCTTTCACTAGAATTCCCAAACAAGTGGTTAGAGATAATGCTAATTTATAATCGTATTTCCCGTGGATGATTTAAACTTAAAACACTTGTACGAAAATCATGTCGGGCCAGACATGGAATTTTCAGATTTTAAAACGTTGTGTAGAACGTGTTGGGACGATCCGTACAAGTTTTTATCGATCGACAAAATGTTAAATGAAGGACGTTATAAACGTTCATTTTCGTTCATATACAAAAATTCATAAATAAAAGAAGCCGAAAGAAAAAGAACATGGAAACGAAACGTGAAAACATAAAACTCATCAAACGTTTAAAGAAAAAATTTTTGGATCAACGTTTGGATGACCAAGTGCAGGAAGAATCCTTACAAGAGTTTTTAAACCCGTTGTCAGTTCTTTGAAACCAACTGTTGCAAAACCAATACCCGCAGCGAATCCTTTGAAAGTAGTTGCTGGCTTTCCTACTAAAAAACGAGCGAAACAAACGAATTATTACTCCCGTGAAACTTTTAAATCGGAGGATGATGAGGAAGGGTGGGAAACTGATGGAACAACGCACGATACTGAAAAGTTTGAATTGATGACACCTCTCAGTTTTACCGACCATTCGACTCCAACAGCGCGAGCTTCTCCCAATGTATCCGAATATGCGATTCCATTTATGCGAACCGAATACGCATCTACCAGTACAAGGCCAAAAGTCACCCCAGTGCTTTCGGCAATTTAAAACAGACGCATTTCAACACCTCCAGAAATTCCAAATTATTCCACCCTCAGATTCTTGGATAGTCTGTTACTGGGGCAAGTCATAGGGCAAACGGCTAAACATTTCCTGCTCAAATTTTTCGAAAATCCTAAAGAGTCCGATCCTGTCTTCGGACTGCAATACGACATGAAAACTGGAGAAATGAGCATCGCTAATAAACCCGTAAAAATATTCGAGAACGACATAGTGGTCTGTGGTCGGTGGTAATCAATATGTGGAAAGACGAGGACTTTGGAGCTTGCTGGTTTTTAAGGATTTGAAAGAAACTTCGTATTCTCCATATGTCAAGGCATCTTATGCATCTCTTTTGAAAAATACCAACGCCATCTATCAAAACAACGATCCGGGTACTCGAAAAACCAAGTCTAATCGTAGTGCCAAGTATGCAACAATAATAGCTCCTATTTGGGAGGCTATAAAAACGAGGAAAAAGGGGGCCGGCATGATAAAAAAACAGGGTATGGTAGAACGGTGGATTACAAGTACTAACGATGATCATAACGACTTGGTCAGCAGATTGAGGCTTTTGCACGGATCCACCCAGGTGGGGCACGATGGTCACAGGAACGAGATGATAGAAATTTTATCAGAATTGGAGCAACGACGCATCATCACCGCTCGTGAAAAAAATAATGCTTATCAATAATTTAAGTTTACAATGAAAAAAATGTTTGCATAGTCAAAAAGGAAAGTGATCAAGATGAAGTACCGCGTGAAATGTAAACCCCATACGTCTAACCGACCAGAACCTCCTATTATTTTGATGTCAAAAAATAACAGACGAATGCAAATTGTGTTCTGAGACGTGTGTGGGACCAAAAAGGCTTCCTTCGTCAAGTCTGGAAAAGGAATCGTAAATAAAATCATAGACCATTTACCGGTAGAAGTACATTTGCCCGGATATCAATACTGCGGACCTGGAACCAAACTAAACGAGAGATTAGCTAGAGAGGACCCCGGAATAAATAAACTGGATGAGGCGTGCAAAGAACACGATAACGTTACCCGAAAAGCTCTGATTTAAACGAACGGTACGCTGCCGACGAAATTCTTATAACTAAAGCTCGAAAAATACGTAAGGATCCTTCACTCTCCTGGAGAGAAAAATTAGCTGCGGCAATCATCAAAAAATCATGGGAACAAAACTCAAGCTCGGAATGGGTGGAAAAAAAACGAAATGGATCAACTCGTAAACGAACTCCACAAACCGACACGGAAACACTTTCCGAGGCGGAAAGTGATTGTGCTGAGCCTGAAGGATCTATGGCAGGCGGACTTGGTGGAAATGATACCTTGCTCTAACGTAAATAAAGGATTTAACTATCTTTTGACTATCTACTATCTACTTGCATTAATGTTATGTCCAAGTTTTCTTGGGCCATTCCTATTAAATCTAAAACCGGTCTAAATGTTACGGAAGCCTTTCAGAAAATACTCGAAGGAAATACTCTACAATAAAGACTGCAAAGCACTCCTTAACATCAACATGTACTCTACCCACTCTGAGAAAAAGGCGAGTGTTGTAGCACGTTTCTACAGAACGCTGAAAACTCATGTGGAAACGATTCACCAGGCAGGGAACGTACCAGTGGTTACACATTATCGATGAGTTAGTTTCGCGGTACAATGACACAATTCACTCCACAACTAAACTAAAACCGAGGGAAGTAACCAAACGTCACGAATCGTTGCTGATAATTAAGTCAAAACAATTGTTGAAAAAACCTAAATTTGCCGTGGGAAATAAAGTCAGAATTTCTAAAGTTAAGTAAATTTTTGATAAAGGGTATTTACAAAATTTTACTAACGAAGTTTTAACGATTCGCAAAGTGCAAAAAACCGAACCGGTTACTTATCTTTTAAAAGATGAGTCGGGTGAAGCGGTGCTGGGTGGTTTCTACGAACAAGAAATTCAAAAAACCCTAGTTCCAGATTTATTTTTAGTAGAAGAAGTGCTACACAGTAAGAAAGATAAAGATGGGAAAATGCATCATTTCGTAACATGGAAGGGTTATGACCCCGTATAATAGTTGGATGGATAATATTAGCAGTCTTAAATAAATAAATCCAAAAAAACGTAATAATTTTTTTCCCTTTTGGAGTATCATTATTCATCATTGGGCAGAATGAGACCGTGTCGAATGATGTGATGGTTGATCAATCGTTTCATGTTTGGATCAAAATACTTTCTACATACATGACAGTATGTTGGATTGATAATAAACTTTCCAATGTGACGTATTTTGCACATTTTTATACGTGTCTGAATTTCTGCACTCGAGGTGAATTCTAGCAAACAATGTTTGCACACAAATGTAACTACTTTTTCATATTGTTCTATCATGACTTTTAAAGAAGCGTGGGGAGTCAATCTCTTTATATACATTCCGGGTAATAATTTGTTAGCAGAAGTAAGCGAACAACTTGTGTTCAAGTTTCAATAATCTTGACTTCCCGAGGTCTTTTGTGTTTTGAGCGCACGACTCTTTTTCATTCTAGAGGCTTGTTTCTCTAGTCTAGCTTTCTTCCGCTCTTCCGTTTCTCGTTCAAGACTCTTTTTCTTACTAATAGCTTGCTTCTAATCTAGCTTTTTTCTCCTCTGGGCACATCGCAGCCCGTCTTTCCCTTTCCATCATTCTCCTCCTAACTTTTCTATTGTTCTCCCAAATGACAGCATCCTCCAACTTTCTCCTACGGTTCACTAATAGGATGGTTCGCCGCGCCGCTTCCTCCCTCTCCTCAGCTTTTTTTCTTCGTTCAATTCGTCATTTTCTCTCATTTGATACGATAAGAGCAATTGCTCCTCTTTCTCCTCATCGCTAAATATATCTACGTCCGAATCAAAATCGTCTTCGTATTCTTTCCAAGTACCTGAATCGATGTGACCAATAGCTAACGTATCAGTACCATTATCCAAGATAAAACGTTTATCATCATACGCTGATAGGAGAGATTTTGAAATCTTAACGGTGCTAACTTCGTGTCCCATGCTAGAAATTTTTGCCCGAACTCCCTTAGCCGGGAATGTCAGTGTTTTTAGAACTGATTCATAATTCTCGAAGTTCAGGTGTTTTTTCACGAATGCTATTTGAATCCCCTTAGCTTTTTTCTTAGTTTCTGTTTTGAGAGATTTTATCGCGTACATTTTCGACCATAACCCTACAAATCATAGGATGGGGATACCTGCCACCTCATCCTTCATTTTACCTTGAACTAATTCGTTCATATCGGAGAAAAGTCGGCGATTGTGGGGATAATTACTCGCGTCGAAGCGCTCTCGATCCTGAAGCATATCCTCGTACACATCTTCCGTTTCGATTTGGTAACACAGGCTGTCGGTATCTGTAAATAGGAGCCTGGCCCGATTACCGTACTTGGGTCAAATGTACTCGTAATGGAACTCGAACATGAACAATTTTGATATCTCTAGAATACTGAATCCGGAGTACGTGGGCAAGTCGCAGCAAACGCTTCTAGCTCGGCAGTTAATCTGCACCAAGTTTTCCTTCAAGCTCCTGAAAAAATCGGCTTGAGGTTGGGAGGTGTATTTTACGGCTCTCTTAGCGTTGAGGCACAATTTCACGGAGCGCCGATTTTGTTTGTTTTCCAACGTCTTACCAAACACCAAATTATTTAACAACTTAAAGTAATCCTTTTCGAACGGAGTGGTTGATTGTTATCTTTCAGCGGTATTGAAATCTTTATAGTTTTCCACCCAAGGTTTCTGGTTGAAAGCCAAGACCCTTCGGATGTGGTGAAGAACTAATCCGTGATGGAGGTAAAATTTCAAATTCTGGTAGTGGAGAACGTACTTCTTCTTATACAGAAAATTTGGAGCGAGCTTAGAGGAAGACCTGATCTCGTGATCTATATCGTTAGATAATTTTTTTGCGTAGGGGAAAAGAGATCTTCCCTAATCTCGATATTCTTGAGAGCTAACGGGTAATCATTATGGTCATCGTGCAGTTGGCTGGGGTACTCAAGGTCTACTTCGAGAATGTACCCAATGGCTGGATCGTATCGCATGGCATCTACGTCGAAAGCTCTACTTTCGTCCTTCGTCAAGTACCGGAACTCATCGTAGGGGAGAGGAGCGCTCACAGCAAAACCGTACAAGTTGTTCATGTCCAAGTATATGACGTATAGGGAAGGTTCATGAGGGTTGAAACTGGGCAGGTATTTATTATTAGCTTCGGAAAACGTCTTACATATAAACGAAACCCCGCCACGGATGCCGGAAAATAGTAAATTGTGTTTATTGACGTAAGTGAACAGTTCCAATTTCGGTTCGTGCATTCTCAAGAGTGCGGCCCAACTGAAACCGGGTAGAGATGTAGTAGCACGGATCTAATTTATTGTTTCGGAGGCATAGCTTTCATAAGTCTTCGAAAATGTCCTCGAGGAGGAAAACGTCAGTCATCTGATAAATCTCGTGGTAGGAACCAAATTTTTTGACTCTGATCTTGAGCCAGAGGTTACGAGCTCGCACGTACTCTTTCCCTGCTAACTCCTCTTCTTTCAACTAGGAAAAAATACTCCTCGAGATGGGAGATCTTCGTTATCAAAAATGGACATGTTGCTCACTTATTCGTATGGATAAACACCTTTCTGGGTCAGGAGATCTATAGCACTCTCTCTAGTGATTCTTTCAACGAACCACGCACATATTAACCCCGAGTCCAAAGTTGTCTCGAGAATCGTGAATCCGTTAGCTTTGCAGTTCACAACCACAGTATCTAGGGAAACTTTTAAGAAATTAAAGCTGTCTATAAACCGAAGACTGATCCCGCTATTTAACCCCGTGATCGTCATAGTCTCAAACCGCTCCGTGTTCCGACTCACAACGTCAACTTTTCCCTCGAATATGTGCACGGCAGAAATTAGTAGATGCGTATCATAGCCTTCTAAATTATGGAATACAACGGGGATGGTTTATCGTTCTCGTGCGCTAAGATTACACTGAGAATGAGCGGCTCCTCTAAATTTTTCACTAACGTGGCAATGATCTCTAACCTTAATTAGAGGGTGGTTCTTCGAACATACAAAGGGGAAGCATTTTCCGTAATAATGGCAGACCTCGGATGAGTCGAAACTAGCTCGCTCGGCTCGGGTGAGATTGAGGGGTTGTACTTTTCAGTAGATAATTGTAAGCTTGTGCCTCTTTCTCCATGCATTTATAAAATACTTCAACGGCGTCTTCTCCCAAGTAGTATTCTCGATTAACAATCTCTCCATTTTGACCTATCACGACGTACCCAAAATTGCAAGGTACATGCTGATGAATTTTAGTAACCAAGCTCATCGAAGGACTGGGCTGAACGGCTGAGACGGGATGAAGGAGACACTCAAAGTCGGCATAGATGATGCGAAACAGTTTCGACAATAAAACTTTGCATGAGTGGGTGAACCTTGATAACGTAAAAACGCAGCGACATCCGTTATGGCGCCGTAGTGGGTCTTGTCCTTGGAGGTTATCAAGAGAAGGTCGATGGGGTTTCCGTCTAGATTCTTTGAAACTGTGAGCGGGTGCAACCCCTCTTTTTCATTAAAACCACTGACGTTGATCGAAAGATTGTTAGCTTTTTCAAATTTACAGATTTCACTGAGCTTTGTTGGGTAGGACAGAGAGCTAACGTCGAGTGATTCTTCAAACGCTTTGTAGTCTTTGGGCTTAACACTGGTCAGTCCCAACCCACCGCTAATACCGAGTACACAAAGCACTTCTGATCGTTTACATTTTTTACATTCACAATCACGCCCTCCTTAGGTTTGAGAGTGTATGGTAGAGGAATATATGACGAAGCTCGCAGCGGTTGGTACTCTGCCACTTTGATAATTAAGTTGGTTATGCGGAATATGTCCCAACCGCTTCCCCCCTTGGCAAAACTGTCGATCGTCTTCTGGATTTTTTCGAACACCTCATCTGACAAAGTAGGAACATTGTTCGTCTGACAAAGTAGGAACATTGTTCGGATTATACAGCTCGGTGTAGTGGGACCAAAAATATGTATCGATAAACGTCGGATCTTTAAACGTTGGATCGTTAAAGAACTCAACGCATAAGCATAGGTGTACCTTACAATTGACCATCTGGTCCAGGCAAACTATCAGTAATGCGTGTATGGCCATACACAACGATACAGATAATGGTAGAGGATCATCAAAATTCTCGGGTATTGTCATTTCATATTGTCGATGGCAAAGTGCCAGCATTCAGGTCAGATTACATTCTCTGAAACAATCGGGAAGATGATCTTCGAAACATGCACATTCTTCATTGTCGAATGGATGTTGCGAGCGAAGATGGTTTAGCAATTGGTTTTGCGTAGGGAAAGTTTCCCTACTATATATACAAGTGAAAATTGTTTTGGTTTCCATTCAAAAAAATTATTTATCCTTTTTATTATGCTGGGGATAAAAGTTTCACAGTTTTATAACCTTACAACCAATCCTTACACGGTCTTTAGAAACCATTTATTTTTTGAAAATTTTATTAGGTTTAATTTTTTTAATGCGAAAATTGGCCTCCTTCTCCCCATATAGCCAAACCTTAACACTAACACTTAAATTTTTGGACAGCAAAATTTGAAACCATCAAAATTATTTAGCATTTTAGCTTCTTTTAAATTTTGAAAATTTTTTAGGTTTTATTTGTTTAACGCGCTGGCCTCCAAACCTCGCCATATAGCCAGTCCTTACACAGCCTCTTTAACTTTTGGAAAGCAAAATTTGAAACCATCAAAACTATTTAGTATTTTAGTGTCCTTTAATTTTTTGAAGATATTAATTTTTTTAGATTATTTGTTTAACGCAAACATTGGTCTCCAAACCTCACCTTATAACCAATTCCTTACACCACGGCTTAACTTTTGGAAGACAAAATTTGAAACCATCAAAATTATTTAGTATTTTAGCTTCCTTTAATTTTTTGAAGATATTAATTTTTTTAGGTTTAATTTAGCTTGGTTTTTTGTTATCATTTTGAATTTTATAGATATTTTAACTAACATATGCGAGTAAGTATTTGAAAACATCCTTGAAAAGATCTATTTAACACTATAGAAGCACCACATAAGCACAAATCTTCGTTGTAGGGGTGTGTTTCTCTTGAAAAGATTTTTGCACTATAGGAGCACTGCAGGGCACAATCACAGAACTGCAAATCTTTGTCGTAGGGTCATTCTCTTGAAAAGATTTTTACACTATAGAAACACCACAGAGCACAATCACAGAACCGCAAATCTTCGTTGGGATGTGTTTTTCTTGAAAATATTTTTGCACTATAGGAGCACCACAGTGCACAATCTTCGTCGTAGGGGCCATTCTCATGAAAAGATTTTTACACCATACAAGCACCATAGAGCACAAATCTTCATTATCGGACAAGTAGATCATTTTCATTTCTAGAATTAATTTTCAAAAATTCTCTTCATTGCTGAATCAACTTTTCATGAACAACTCAGGTGAAAATAACAGAAACTCAAAAAATGAACGTGAAAGAAGTTGTTGAACGCGAAGAGGCGTGATATGACATAATTACAGTTCCATAATTTATGTAAACTCTCAGACCTCAGAAATAAGTTCAACGGAGAATTTCCTGTCACCATCTAACATGATAAACATTAGGATGTATTACTATACAAGTGAACTCGCAGGACACTGTAAAATTTGCTAGGAGAAAGAGACCCAAATATCTATGAGCATATGTGTTGGAGAGCAGTAATAAAGCCGGAATTAAGTATCATAATTAGAAAAGGTACATCGTGACGTGACCACTAATTAAAGAAATGTGGATGCAGACCTATTTTCGTTACCTTTTGGACTTAAATGTCAGATTGCTTGAGCAGGGAATGGAATCCATGACCTTCGAAACCAAGAGTTGTTTCTGTTTCTGTTTCACACGGTGTGCGGTGCACTAGCTCTCTAGTGGTGACTGGAGAAACCGTATATTTATGTGCATATGTGTGTATAAAAATGCTCCTATGCGTGTTTCCCTTTTTTCAAAATTCTAAAAAAAATCATGTCAGTATGGCTTTACGGTAAGACTCCGACCTTCGGTTTCGAAAGTCATGGGCTTGATTCCCCACTCAGACAGTCTAACATTTGAGTCCAAAAGGTAATGGTGATAGGTTTGTCCTGATGACCACTAATTACGGTATATAATTTATTTAAAATCCTCAAAATCAGTCATAAGCCCCACGAAATTTGACTTTCACTACCTAACATCAAATACAAAGCGAGTATTACATGCCATAAAACCATCAGAGAACACGCAATCAGTCAAGTGGTTAATAAGCTAACAATCCTGAGCATATCCGCCGTACAGAGAGAATACAACCAGAATTATGTATTGTAATTAGGACGATTCCCCCCCCCCCCATGGGAAAATCAATAAACACAGAAAAATATAGTTGTTTTCCTACTAGGCCGTGATCTAAATATTTCACCAAAAACATAAAATGTCACATCAATAACATTTCAATAAATAAGGAGACACTATCACAGATTAAATGTACATGCAGAATCTGGTAACATCTAGTACCAAATACCAGTATTGTTTTATTATGAAAAAGGCATTAAAATTAAGACAAAAGTTCATTTGTCCTTGGGTTGTAGAGCTCAAAGCGGTCAAACAATCAGTTAAAGATCAACAATGGTAAAATTGGAATTCTAAACAATACACAAAAAGGGAGTTAAATGTGCTTTTCTTTGATGTTACAACCAGGGTTTGTTTATAATAATAAATATAATTTTGTTGCCAGAGCAACCGGATTGGCAAGGACCCAGGGGATCGTTGACTGCCAGCCCAAAGAGGGTACAGCAGTGAATACATGACGAAGAGGAAAAATGGTGCAACAAAGAGTAATAATGAGATTACGACAGTGCAAAAGCAAAAATTAAAAGCATGTGTACAAGTGAAACATAAAACAAGTTTAAAATAACATGGTCAAATGAATTGAAATAGGTAGGGCAGGTGGGTCACAACTGCCTTACCACCAAGGTTATACCTACCAGGAACACAACGATACTCGAATATAACCAAAAATAAGACAAAAAAGTCCTATAAACATGGATCCGGAAATGAACCCATTTTTTAGTTATTTTTTAGTTTATTCGAAGTGGTTAATAAAATAACGCAATAAGAAAAAATCTTAATTTTTGGATTGTTGTCATACTCAGTGTTCAACGTACGGGGTTACATAAGGGTAAATCAAATTTCAAACCGTTTTGCGGTAGGACCGACGGTTCAAAACTTATGGCTATTTAAAGGTACACAAATTTTGGGGGTGGGCCAAACAAAATTTTGACAGGGTTAAGTAAAAGCACTAGTCCATATGGGATCGGTGGAAAAGAGCCAAATTTTAAACCGTTTCGCTGTAGGACTGACGGTTCAAAAGTTATAGCTATTTGAAGGTACACAAATTTTGGGGGTGGGTCAAAAAGAATTTTTGACATGGTTAACAAAAAGCGCGAGGGGCATAGGGAATTGTTGGAATAGGGCCAAATTTCAAACCGTTTCGCTGTAGGACCAACAGTCCAGAAGTTATGGCTATTTGAAGGTACACAAATTTTGGAGGTGGGCCAAACAATTTTTAACAGGATCAAGTAAAAGCTGGAGTGGCATGTGGGGTTGTTTGAAGGGAGGGCCAAATTTCGAACGTTTGGCTGTAGGACCATTATTTTAGGAGTTAGGACCATTTTAGGGATTTCGGAAAATTCCGGGAAATTAAGGAAAATGTCTGTTAAACCTAAAAAAAACCTTTGGTTTCTGTAACCTAATTTTTTGTTAAGCCAGACAAAATCAACCAGTTTTTAAACTTAATACATCACATTACAAAGTTTGATATTTGTAAAAAAAAATTCTTATTTTACAAACAAATTTCGGAAAATTTCGGAATGTGTGCCCTTTTCCATATGTGCTCTTTTCATATGGACCTTTCTAATTGGTCAAGCAGTTCGGGGTTAGGGAGCTCCAAACGTCCAAATTGATTGTTTTACATTGTTTTAAACATTGTTATTCTGCAACAATGCCAAACTGAACATTAAATAAATTCGTGCGTTTGCAAGGACATACTGCAATACTAATAAAAATGCTAATCCAATGAAAAAAGATGATTGCTGTCCTCAAAACCTAATGAAACAAAAAAAAAAGAAAACAAAAAGAAATGGATCAGAAAACAAGATTGGCATTTCCATCTCATAACTACTAAGAAAAAAATAGATTTCATCAATTTGGACCAAAAAAATCTGATATCTACCCCAAACCAAAACTTGTTAGGGATTCCTGCCAAGCTTTCAGCCGTGTGAAGTCGTGATATCAAACGCCAAGCTCTTTCGCCAAGCTAATTCCATCGACTAAGACTTCAAACGTTAAATGAAATAATTGAAAATTGCGCAGTAAGCAATTTTCATATATTTCATTTGACCTTAGAACTATTACTCGGTTGGATTAGCTTGGCCAAAGAGCTTGTGGTTTGAAATCATGACTTCATACGGCTGAAAGCTTGGCGGGAATCCATAACAAGTTTTGTTTTGGGGTGAATAACGTGGATATTTGCCTAATTACTTACTACGTACTAATTATGTGCGTTACTACTACTTACTACTTAGTAACCCATGGTTTTGTATCACGAACATAAATTCTTCCATGCGGTGAATAAAGCTGGTTCTTAGCTCATTTTACAGGTATTGCTCTGTAGTTGTGCCCTTTTCATATGGACCTTTCTAATTGGTCAAGTAGTTCAGGGGTTATGGAGCTCCAAACGACCAAATTGATTGTTTTACATTGTTTTAAACATTGTTATTATGCAACAATGCCAAACTGAACATCAAATAAATCCGTACGTTTGCAATACTAATAAGAAACACTAATCATAAAAAAAAGTGACTGCTGCCCTAAAAATCCAATGAAAACAAAAAAAAAAATGGACCAGAAAACTAGATTGGTGGTTCTCTCTCATTAATTGCTAAGAAAAAAAATGGATTTCATCAATTTGGACCAAAGATATCTAATATCTACATCAAAACAAAACTTGTTATGCATTCCCGTCAAGCTTTTCGGCCATGTTAAGTCATGATATCAAACGCCAAGCTATTTCGCCAAGCTAATCCCACCGACTAATACTTCAAAGGTTAAATGAAATAACTGAAAATTGCACAGTTAGCAGTTTTCATATATTTCATTTAACCTTCGAACTATTACTCGGTTGTATCAGCTTGGCGAAAGAGCTTGGCAGTAAATATCACGACTTCACACGCCACCAAGATAAAAGTTAGCGTTTGATATCACGACTTTCCACGGCCGAAAAGCTTGGCGGGAATCCTGAACAAGTTTTGTTTTGGGGTAGATTACTACTAACTACTAAATACTACTGACTACTACTGGTAACGCTTTTTTTGTATCACGAAAATAAATTCTTTCATGTGGTGAA
Organism: Lithobius niger; assembly: GCA_023313725.1. Taxonomy (NCBI): domain Eukaryota; kingdom Metazoa; phylum Arthropoda; class Chilopoda; order Lithobiomorpha; family Lithobiidae; genus Lithobius; species Lithobius niger. The sequence continues at coordinate 13,079 of JAHWFP010237167.1, forward strand.
TAAAGCTGGTTCTTAGCTCATTTTAGAAGTATTGCTCTGGAGATGTGCCCTTTTCATATGGACCTTTATAATTGTTCAAGTGGTTCAGGGGTTAGGGAGCTCCAAACGTCTAAATTGGTTGTTTTACATTGTTTTAAACATTATTTTTATGCAACAATACCAAACTGACAATTAAATAAATTTGTGCATTTGCAAGGTGATACTGCAATACTAATAAAAATGCTAATCAAATGAAAAAGGTATTTGCTGTTCTTAAAATCTAACGAAACCAAAGAGAAAAAAAGAAATGGACCAGAAAAATAGATTGTTGTTTCCATCTCATAATTACTAAGAAAAAAATGGATTTCATCAATTTGGACCAAAAAAATCTGATATCTACCCCAAAACAAACTTGTTAAGGATTCCCTCTAAGCGTATCGGCCTTGGGAAGTCGTGATAACAAAAGCCAAGCTCTTTCGCCAAGCCAATCCCACCGCGTAATAGATTGAAGAATAAATGAATTATCTGAAAATTGCTTACTGCGCAATTTTCAATTATTTATTTTAATGTTTGAAATATTAGTAGGTAAGATTAGCTTGGCAAAAGAGCTTGGCCTTTGATATCACGACTTTCCATGGCCGAAAAGCTTGGCGGGAATCCTTAACAAGTTTTGTTTTGGGGTCAAGACACACGCCGCCCGCCAACATAAAACAATAACATCCAGATAATATGTATATATGAGCATGACGACCACTAGACACGTTGTGTCTTTACAGCAAAGGTAGTTTGGCTGTTTTCAGGTATCTGAGGATAAAGAACAATGCGACACAAAAGGCTGTAACTTGTTTGATCGGGAGACTTTGGTCACCTGACAACATAAAAGTAACTGTTAGACACATAGCTTAACGTTTTCTTGTTGGAAAAAACGACCTGAATAACGTTGATATTTGCCTAATTACTACTAACAACTAACTACTACTAACTACTACTGGTAACGCTTTTTTTGTATCACGAAAATAAATTCTTCCATGCGGTGAAAAAAGCTGGTTCTTAGCTCATTTTACAGGCATTGCTCTGGAGATGTGCCCTTTTCATATGGACCTTTCTAATTGGTCAAGTGGTTCAGGGGTTAGGGAGCTCCAAACGTCTAAATTGATTGTTTTACATTGTTTTAAACATTGTTTTTAAGCAACAATACCAAACTGACAATTAAATAAATTCGTGCGTTTGCAAGGACATACCGCAATACTAATAAAAATGCAAAGCCAATGAAAAAAGTTGATTGCTATCCTCAAAATCTAACAAAACCAAAAAAAAAAGAGAAGAAAAAGAATTGAACCAGAAACTAGATTGGCGTTTCCATCTTATAATTACTAAGAAAAAAGATGGATTTCATCAATTTGGACCAAAAAAATCTGATAACGACCCCAAATCAAAACTTGTTAAGGATTCCCGCCAAGCTTTTCGGCCATGGGAAGTCGTGATATCAAACGCTAAGTTTTTTCGCCAAGATAATCCCAGTAGTAAGGGATTAGGTGGAAAACATGTCCTTTTGCGTAACCCCCCAGACTCCCCCCCCTGCTGGCCCGCTTCTATTTTTTTGCATTTATAAAGTGTTGTTGTTTGTTGAGTCCGGCATGTAAACTTTCTTGTTGCGTTACTCATCAGGAAAACCCGTGCTATTTGAATATTTTGTAGGTTTTTTGTTTTCTAAAGTGTTGTTGAGCATTTTTCACAAGTTCACCGTGCACCTATTTTTACGGGGGTGCAGGGCCGAACAGAAGTCCGATGGGCCTCCAAATTTTTGGTGGAACAGGTAGGGGGTATCCAAAAAACACACAGTTATCACTTCATCAATATTGAGTATTTTGTGGGGAAGGGCAGTTTATTCTGTGGGTTTGTAGAAAGAGAACATTGCAGCTGGATAGGCCTATTTGCTATTTCCTTATTTTTCTGCTGAACAATATTTCTTTAAGTTTGGGGAATTCTAATAACTTTACAGCTATCGTCTTTAGCTTGTATCACTGACCCCCAAGTGAAAGTTGTATAGATTGTTTTTTACTTGAATGCTTCTGTCATTGACCTCTAGAGTAACTAACAGCCTCTGGTGAAATATATCACAATAACTATGGATTTAAAAACAAAAAATCCTATCAGATGATTACTCACAAAAAAAAACGGGGAATCTTTTATGTGAGTGTTTTGATTGAATTTTCTTTGTTGTATTTTGTAAATTTAAAATAATTGACACCTTCCCAGCACCTATTTTTGTTAGTCAAGGTTATTGCTGTCCATTTGGTGATTGCTGGTGATTGCTGTTCAATTTTCTGCAATATCTGAAAATTGCTTCATGTGAAAGTTGCAACATGGGGTCAATGACTTAGCAAGATTTATACAGCGTTGATTGTTGTCATATTGTTGTTAAAAATCAGTATTTTTCACATTGCAAGCACGTGAAAAATAGATTAGGTTGTGCTAAATCGAAGACGACCAATTACATTTCGAATTTTAAATTGTTTTAAAACGTGCACGCTGGCTATTCCGAACTCTGATTGTCTATGCAGATACTCAAAGATTTAACATTTATATTCATAATGTTTAACGTTTAAATATTCCATTAATCCATTCAATATAACGATCGATAGCATGGAGTTTCCTATACAGTACCCTCACTATAGGGAAATTTAAACTGAACACTTAAAAAGTAATTCAGTAAATAGTCTTTACAATGGAAAACTTAGCGTTAAATTACTTGCAATTCACCTGAAAATTACTGATTTTAAGTGTTAATTAAATTTAATAATATTCACCTTATAGGAGCGTAGATTCCAACATCCGTCCTCTTTGAAAAAATAGCCATCAATGAATTTTAGTACGTCGGAACCTTGTTTAAAGCAGTTCGGCTCTTACAGCCACTGGATTAGGTTTCTGAACTTAACTTGGTTTGGCTCAGCCAAAACGAATTTTCAAAATATTACTGTTCTGTCGAGGGAGAGAAACTTTGGTTCTGCCTGGCTGGCTGGCTGGCTGGGAAGTCAGATTTGTATCCAGGACACAACTTTATTGTTTGACTGGCAATTAAAAATCGACTTTTTCCAGTTGGGCAAATACGTTTGAATAGGCCCAATGGCGAGTCTTTAGCGCGTTTGAATAGATCTTGCTGGATCGATTATTCTATTGTCAAATTCCAGCTGGCCAACTTTTAAAAGAATCTTGTTCACCTCGGGAAAAAAATGAAAATGTAATTTTGAAATTTTATCTGGGGGGTTTGTGCCCAGCAAATTACTTGAGATTCGCTTTTAAATAAGTTTTAAGTTTTGCCTAACACAGCTATGTGCTGTGAAAAAAAGGCATTTAAGCTCTTGGAACTTTGCAAGAAGTTCAAAATGGATTTTGGGAGCTTAAGATGACGGACTGAAGTAAGCGCTGCCTATGTAAGTTTTACAGTTTATTATATTTTCATTTTTTTTTATAAAAAGTACAATATTATAAATTAAATTAGTTCAAAATTAAGATTAATTTTACACAACTCACCATAGGGCTTATGTATGAGTGAGGTTTATAAGCATACTTCAGTCACTGGTCCTGTTTACAACTTCATTAAATAAATAAACTCCAAACCTAGGTGTTAATAAATTAAGGACTTTTAGGTGTGATTGGGAGGAGGGGGCCTGTTTGCAAACTTTAATTAGGTACTTTTTTATGGGATGAATTAGGGACCTTTGCAAACTTTAATACGATAATACGAAAATACGATTAATACGATAATACGAAAATAAAATGATAGAAAATACGATTTGTCTCTTATAAATGTATTTTAATTTGCAACTGTAAAAAGTACTGTAGTGGACATTTTTTTGGGGGGGAGGGACTGTGACTTCACGGTGTGAGTCACGGTGCAGTGGTCCTATTGTGGTCCTATTTTGGCACTGTATTAGACATTACAGAGATGTTATTAAAAATACAAAACGACACATTTTTTTTTTCAATTTGTATTTACTTCGCGAATTTGTGACAAATATTGGACATGATGGTGGGGGGGGGAAGGGAAGTAAATAAAAAAATTAGAGTTTTTAACATTTCACCTCTGAACTTTTCCAGGAAAAAAAATACAGACACAAACCTGTTTACGTTGCCTTTTGGATTTATAAGTCAGATTGTCTGAGCGGGGACTCAGGCAGTTTGACATATAAGTCCAATAGGCAACGTAAATAGCTTTGTATCTGTATTTATTTAACTCCTGTTAGAGCGTTCGGCTTTTTCCATCTTTATGGAAGTTGAGGAACTAAGGGGGAGGGGATAAAATTAAAAGAATGCAAATGCTTTTTGAGTATTAACATTGTAAGAATTTTCAAAGCTTCAGAGCGTGAAAATGACGAATTAGCAGCATTGGGGGGGGGGGTGCAAATGCTATATGAACTTTCACATTTTGATAATGACGAATTGGCGATATTAACCATTCGAGTGTGGTGAACGTCATATGATGTTCAGGCACAATGTTACAATTTCACTTCCCCCTTTCCAAAATACCGAGGTTAATAAATTTTGAAATTATACTTTCACGACATTCAAAGGGTTAAAGGGTCTCCAAAGTGCGAATGTATATGAGCTTTCGCATTATGAAACTGACGAATTACTAACTTTAAAGTGCAGAGGTGTTATTTTTTCCAATTTTTGGTGGATTCCGTGTTTTTAAAAAGAAAAATTATCTGTAAAAATTCGAACATGGGTGTAATTTTTGGAGCTTTCCGACTTTTTTAACGGAAGGCAGTCACATCTCTAAAAGTGGTGTGAGGGGTATAAATGCTTTATGAACTTTCACGTTATGAAAATGTGGAATTCGCAACATTAGGGTGGTAGTATCAAATTATAAGCTTTGGCAGATTACAGATGCTTCAACATCATGAAAATTATTGCTGATTGTCACGGTCTGAGCTCTACTAATCATTCGAATGATATTTTGCATTTATAAATAAATAACAAAATAAAAATGTCATGGATTCGAGTTTGATCATTTTAACGGGAGTAGAGGCCAAACTGAGCTGTAATTTAAGAACACCCATATATTTTAATCCTAAAAAGGAGTACGAAATTGCTCTAGTTTCCTTGGATACGCATTACAGCATATTTAATGTCCATGTTAATAACCACGAAATTTCGTATACCATCGATGGTGGAGCGAACTGGATTAAGGTGCGAATCATCCCAGCTGCTGACGAAATTTCCAATTTAAATAACTTCATTCAAGCTGTAATACAGCGAAACGGACACGAAAAAAAATACCGTTGCCTTAAAACCAAACCACAATACTTTAAAAACTATTGAGCTATCAGGCCTATAGAGTTTTTTTTAAGAGATAATAGTTTAGGCCAAGTCTTGGGGTTCCTCCACGGTAATTAAACTAAATCTAAACAAGGGCAAAAATCTGTAGATATTTTGGGCATCAATACGATTTTCGTTCGCACTAATATAATCGGGTCATCGTACGTGAATGACGACATGCAACCTTGTATTTACGCTTTTTATCCGGGAGTACCCCCTGGTTACAAGATAATAATAGCTCCTCAAAATTTTATTTATCTGCCAGTCACTACCGATAAGATTAGAAACATACGCATTTGGTTAACTTTTCAAGATAAACGAAATAATAAATTTAAACGGTGAAACGCTGATGGTCCACTTTCACCTCAGATTGAAAAAATAATCGTTATTCAAAAAACAATAGGAATGTTGGTATTCAAAAGAAAAAAAAGAATATTAGGAAAAGGGTTAGTCAAAGATAATAAAAATAAATGCCAAAAAACCGAGCATTCATCAGATTTATAACCGCAGCTAGAAGACGAGTTTAACTGAAGATTATCTGAATGTAAACGAATTGTTATAACACGATTCCTCCGTGGAGAGCTATTCCTTTCACGAATATAATCCGATTGTAGGAACTAACCTTAACAATGTCAATTCGGAAATTAAAATTACAATGGAAAACCAGGATTTGTTCCTGCATGTTGCTAACAGTTATCTTCTGATTAGAGGCAAGCTGGTGAAAAGCAATGGTAGTAAATATGTCGATGCTGACGTCGCGACTCTCGTCAATAACAGTCCCATGTACCTGTTTTCCAGCATTAAATATCACTTGGGCGACAAGCTCGTCGACGAATTAAATTACCCGGGGTACGGGACACTCATGAAAGGCCTGCTCACGTTCGGCTCGAGTGATCAAGTATCGTTGCTGGGGAACTGCTGGGCTTTAGATGCTGCCGAAGCTTCCACTGCTAGTTTGCACGATAACATAGGATTCAAATTGAGACATTCCACCATTGAAAAGATACCAGTCCCTAAAGGGAACTTCTCGTTCCCCATTCCTTCAAAACATTGCATGGAATTTTTCGAAAATTTCAACAAGGTACTCTATGGTACCAAGCATGTATTGACGTTGTCTAGAACGAGCAACGACGATGCTGTATTTAGGGTGGCTGCCACTGCTACCAGAAAAATCGAATTGACCAGTGTTTCGTGGCACGTGCCGCACCTCACAACGTCCGACGAGCAAAAACTCAGGGTTTTTAAATCCATCGAGGGGGATGAACATGGATTTGGGCTTTAGACACTGGCATTATGATTCTTGCCAATTGCCACAGAGCACCAGCTTCACGTGGAGGGTTCTCAATACTTCAGTGGTGGAAAAGCCTAGGTGGGTCATTCTAGCTCTGCAGACTAACAGAAAAGATGCTCAAACTATAAATCCTGCATTGTTCGATAACTGTAGTCTTCATGACGCTCATGTGACTTTAAATTCCGAGCGTTACCCCTTCCTCGATTTAGGCGTAAATTTTTCTAGCGGAGAATATTCCATCCTGTATAGAACGGCTCAGCAGTTCAGACGTGCTTTGTACGATGTCGGGGATCTCTACATCGATTCGGTTCAGTTTAAAAAGACTTATCCTCTAGTGGTTTTGGATTGCTGCAAACAGTAAGAAAGACTTCAGTCGGGCGTCGTTGATGTGCAGGTAAAACTAAAATTTAACGCCGCTGTCCCCGCCAACACGACCTGTCACGCGCTGCTAATCGGAGATAGAAAAATGAGTTTGAAATTGGATAGAGGCAAAGTCAAAGGTATTTATTAATATAATAAAAAAGAAATAGGGAAAATATTGAAAAGACGCAAGACCGGAAACCGAAGAAAACGAGGAGGGTTTTTACCGCTGTTGGCAATGCTCGGTCCACTCATAGCCGGTGTGGGAAGGTTAGCAAGTGGAGTGGCAAGTATTACAATGGCTGTTAAGAAAGCTCAGAACGATGCTAACGTACTGGATGAGATGGTGAGACATAACAAGAAGATGAAGGGTTCGGGTTTGAAACGAAAAAAGAAGAAGCTGAAAGAAAAATGAGTCGTGGCAGAGGGCTCTTTCTGAAGCCAGCGAGGGCCTGATCGATTTTAAGAAACCATTAACGAATCTGGACTTAAACATACTGGTCAAAGTCTTGGAAATTCCTAAATACAGAGGCTCTTTTCACAAGGATTGGTTGCCCCTAAACCGATCCCTAAACACTAAACCGACTTCTACAATAAAAATTTCAAAGCGCTCCTTACGCGCCATAACATCAACATGTACTCTACGTACTCTGTGAAGAAAGCGTGCGAGGCTGAACGTTTCAACAGAATGCTGAAAACTCGAATGTGGAAAAAATTCACCAGGCAGGGGAATTACATGTGGATACACATTATCGACGAGTTGGTTTCGCATTACAACGACACGGTTCATACCACCACAAAACTGAAACCTAGGGAAGTAAGCAGACGTCACAAACCGTTGTTGAGACTTACTAGCCCTAAACAACTGCTGAATAAACCCAAGTTCACCGTAGGAAATAAAGTAAAGATTTCTAAAGTTAAACAAATCTTTGATAAAGGATATTTGCAAAATTTTACTAACGAATTATTCACGATCCGTAAAGTGCAAAAAAACCCAACCGTTTACTTATCTTTTAAAGGACGAGTAGGGTGAGCCGGTGCTTGGAGGATTCTACGAACAGGAAATTCAAAAAATCCTAATCCAGATTTGTTTCTAGTGAAACAAGTATTATGTAAAAAGAAGGGGAAAGATGGGAAAATGATTTATTTCGATAAATGGAAAGGCTGTGATTCCAAATACAACAGCTGGACCGATAATATAGATAGTTTAAGCTGAATTCACGTGCCCATAGGCGAGAGTACTTATTGCATGTCGCAGACCCATCTCTTGTCGTGTTAAGGACTGAAATCCAACTTGTTGATGGTGACGGTTTTTAGTTCGTGCGCCTCCAAACGAATGTAAGACCGCAGAGTTCGCATGACGCTATTATTAAACAGCACATTCTTGTACGTTTCATGCACCATTTGTGCTGTTTTCTTAATGCCTTTGCAGGTCATCTTGTTCTTTCCATCCGATTATAAAATGCTGTAAAGCTTAGACTTTAACCCTACAAATTCGGAAATTAGGCACCCCGTGCTCTCGACTTTCATCTTCCCCAATACTTTTTTGTTGACGTTGGAGTGTAAGAAATGATCTTATGGGTAGTCGGATGTGTCGAACAATGATGCATCTTCTTCCATATCTCTGCAAATATCGTCCGTTTCTATCAAATAACATAAACTATCCGTGTTCGTGACTAGGAGTTTACATCTTTCTGGTCCGTACTTTTTCACTAAGTGGTCATAGTGAAACCGGTAGACTAATAACTTTGACAGTTCCAAGACGCTAAACCCAACTGTGATGGTCTTGTTCAAGATGATGTTCGGGTGTCTTTGTAAAAATTACCAAATCCTCACTTAGAGAAGTGAAACTCGTGGTGCAGGGGGGAGACACGTACTTGATGGCTTTCTCTTTCGTCGCTGCTATCAAGACGTTGTTTCCCTTGCGCTTGTTCTCTATCGTCTTACCGAAAATCGAATTATTTTGCAGTTTGTAGAGGTTTTTGTCAAAATCATTAGTAGCCACTTGCCATTTCTCGTTATTAAACACTATGTAAGGTTTCAGCCAAGGGGCTTGCTTAAAGCTGATCGCTCTGTGTGTTATCTTGAGAACCATGCCGAGAGAGATGGAGTATTTCAAATTACTATAGTGGCCCACGTAGTTTGTCTTTGAGCTAAGGTTAGTTGTTAGCTTTAGACCTTTGTTGTACGTTAACCGCAAGTCCTCGATTGCCAGACGGTTGAAAGGAGAAAGTATAGACTTTGTGATTTTCATCTGCTCCGGGGCTAACGGGAAATCATTTTGCAATGCATGAAGCATCTTGGCGTATTCCAAGTCCACTTCTAATATCAGGCCCGTGTCACTCTGATCTCCGTAATTGTCGAGATTTATATCCTCGAGCTGGTCTTCCAGAACTCATTCGTACTTTCCAGACAGTAGATACTCGCACATTACATGACCGTACAAGTTGTTGAAGTCCAAAAATATTATGTATAAATTCTTTTTATCAGGGTCGAAGATAATGGCTTGTAGGCTTTAGCGTATCTTCTAGCTATAAACGAGACACCGCCTCTTACACCCTTTAACATCATAAGATACATGTCAATGTTAGTGAAGAGATAGAAAGCCACTCTCGGCCTCTTGAGGGCCGCGTCCCAAGATAGGGAGGGTGTAGAAATGTAATGAGAGGGGTCCAATCCGTAACTAGCCAAACTCATCGCTTTAAAGTTTTCAAAGACATCGGCTAAAAGCCCGACGACCATCCAAAAATACAGGTCGTGGTAATCTCCAAATTTTTGCATTTGCCTAAATCCCAAATCTTCATCGCGTGTTGATAAGATTTGGAGCAGATCGCTTCGTTCAACAATGAGGCAAATGCCTACATGGGAGGTAATAACTTCTCCTCAAACACTTCCACATTTGTCAGGTATTCGTATGGAAACACACCTTTTCGTCTAATGCCTCGTACGAGCTCCACGGATTCACCCTCGAAAAGCTTGTCCATGATGGTAAAGCTATTTAAGTTCGAAGCTAGAGTTTCCAACGATGCCGTCATAAACGCTAGACTATCTATGAATGTAAAACCACCTAATCTCATGCTGCTGATTCTTTCTTGTTCTGAACGATGATGCTGACATTATGCAGAGCCTTCAAATCTTTAAACAAATTCAAAGCCTTCACAATGAAAAGACTGTCGTATTTTAAGAAATTATACATAACAACCGCTATGTTTTTGTTCAAAGAGTAAGAAAGGTTACACTTGCTGTGCGCGGCTCCTCTAAATTCCCCGGTGATGTGGTCGTGGTCTCGTACTGTCATAAATAGGTTAAACTTTTTTTTGGGTGGAGTAAATGCTCCTTGTTTGCAGATATGGCCACCGCATCTTCTTTGTACTGCAAGCCCTGTTCCTTGGGTAAATGTTTCATTCGTTGCTTGTGGGAATCCACATAAGCCACGATCTTTTTCTGCTCCTCTAATATAGATTCGAAGAAAACTTGCATACAGTCTACTCCTCTGTATAACTTTTTAGAAAATACTCTGTCTAAGTGGTCAACAATCACGTAGGCAAAACTGCAAGCTTGGTGAATGTGGTTAACTCTGGTGTATGTATTGTTTACATCGCAACTGGAGACTGGGTGCAGCGCCACTTCAAATTCCATGTAAGCTATGGACAACCTTTTGAGTTCGTTCTTGAAATTCTTAAACCAGATAACGTCATTGTCAGCCAATGTGGTCTTTTGTTACGGAACTACCACACAAGAAGGAACGTGGTAGTTTTCATACCTGAAACAATTTCGAAAACAGTGTAAGCAATGCCTGCAAAAATACTTCAAACGCTTGTTAGGGTTGAAACTTGCGATGAATTTGTTGAAGTCTTTTATCGTCACGTAGTGTCTGTTGAGAAGAAGCAAGTCGATGTGATGCTTACTTTCAACTGAGGAACTTGTGCGATAAACGCAAGGGTCGTCATCCTCGAAACCAAAAACAGATACCAAAATGTTGTTGGCTTTTTCGAACGCCGCGATTTTGGATAAAGGAACGGGGTCCAACATACCTACAACTAACTCGTGCGCATGAGACAGATAATGTTTCGTATCCCGATCATGTTGTGAAGGTGGAACGGAGTGTATACTAGCCAACACGGACCACAGAAAACATCTATCATCTTCATTACGCACATTAACCAGTATATCGGGACCGAGTTTGAGGTTGTTGGGAAGTGCTACGTAACCGCAAAAGGTCTATAAATTCCAAAGCGTAGTTCGGTGCACATGCATTGCTTGACAACCAATCCACTTCCTTCTACGGCAAACTGTCCAATACTAAGCAGAACCTTGTTCGGCATTTCTGAAAGAACCTCCTTGCTCCCCACTCTGGTCAGGTTGGAGTTAAAATGAGCCTTAATAGTTTTCGAATTATCCATCGCTTTTTCGAAGAGAATGCATAATCTAATTTGAGCTTTTATGTTTACCATAAGACGTCGACATTGTTCTAAAATATTCCAGTATTTGTCCTCGTACTCTTCCAACAAAATCAAGGGCTCGTAGTGCATTTCATCCGACTTAAAATCCCGCTTGAAAGTTAAGAAGCATCTCTTGAAAGCATCGCGCACTAGATCAAATTCTCCTAGTTCCAAACTGAAAGGCCTCACCTCGAGTTCAGTATCGTCTGTCACCTCCGTCTTGTCTTTCAAACCGTAAATCATGTAGGACAAGGCCCAGTCGATTCTGGTATCCTCTATTATAGGGACGACTAGAGATCTGACGTTGTTGACAACGAGGTTGAAATTTATGGGTATTTGAGAAATTATTTCTTTCTTCAACACAGGTTTGAGTTTGGGAAAAGACAATTTACGTCTCTTTTTTGACGACTTTCCAATTTCTATCGCACGTTGTTTTACAACCCCGCCATACTTGTGCCGTTTATCCATTTCACATCGCAAGATTTGCAGCTCACATTACATTTTCCTTCGTGACGCCTTTCGTGTCTCCGTTTATACTTATTGTTCCTGAACGTCTTTTCGCAGTATTGACACAAGAAAATCACATTGTCAGACATTGGAAGCGCTTGGTTTTTTTCTTCATCAATCATCGTTGGTCCTTTTTTCTATCTACCGAAACCATCTTCGTTCATCGGAAGAGACGAATGTGAAATCCTGGTATGAACCGTAGCTTTTGTTAAAACGGGAAAATACTTCCGACAAGCTTTACAGGAATATGCACATTCAAACTTGATTTTTTCAAGCGTTATCATTTTTCCATCGTATCGGTCGTTGCGCACCAAAACTCCATCGTAAGAAGAAACGAATCCTCCACAATCGAGACACGTAAAGTTTAAAAAGCAAGGTTTCTACAGATGACTTTCCACCTCTTCTCGTGATAAAAACTCAACTTTACATTTATTGCACTGGAACCTCGAGAACATGTTGTACTTGGCAGCCACGGCTGAAAAAAAGATCGACAGAATTATCCATGCCTTTTATACCCACCGTTCTTTCCCTGTATCAAATGGTCCACATGCTTGAAAGTCAAACCCGTCATCCGTAAAAAAATACGCATAACTTGTGAAAAATGCTCAACAAACAAGAACACTTTAGAAAACAAAAAACCTGCAAAATATCCAAATAGCACGGGTTTTCCTGATGAGTAACGCAACGAGAAAGTTTATACGCCAGACTCAACAAACAACTACACTTTTTAAATGCAATAAATTAGGTGCGGGCCAGCAGGGGGGACTGGGGGTTTGCTCAAAAGGGCCTGCTTTCCACCAAATCCCTTACTACTAATCCCACCGACTAATACTTCAAACGTTAAATGAAATAATGAAAATTGCTCAGTAAGCAATTTTTAGATATTTCATTTAACCTTCAAACTATTACTCTGTGGGATTAGCTAGGCGAAAGAGCTTGATGTTTGATATCACGACTTCCCATGACTGAAATGCTTGGCGGGAATCCTTAAAAGGTTTTGTTTTGGGGTAGTCAAGACACACGCTAGTGTGTCGCCCGCCAATATAAATGATTACATCCAGATAATATGTATATATGAGCATGGCGACCACTAGACACGTGTCTTTACCACAAAGGTAGTTTGGCTGTTTTCAGCCATATGAGGATAAATAACTATGCGACAGAAAAGGCTGAAACTTGTTTAATCGGGAGACTTTGGTCAACTGACAACATAAAAGTCACTATTAAGGACACGGCTTAACGTTTTCTTGTTGAAAAAACAATGTGAATAACATTGACATTTACCTAATTACTAACTACTAAAAACTAGTAACGGTTTTTTTGTATCATGAAAATTAATTCTTCCATTCGGTGAATAAAGCTGGTTCTTAGCCTATTTTACAGGTATTGCTCTGGAGATGTGCTCTTTTCATATGGACCTTTCTAATTGGTCAAGCAATTCGGGGTTAGGGAGCTCCAAACGTCCAAATTGATTGTTTTACATTGTTTTAAACATTGTTATTATGCAACAATGCCAAACTGAACATTAAATAAATTCGTGCGTTTGCAAGGAGATACTGCAATACTAATAAAAATGTTAATCAAATGAAAAAATGTAACTGCTGTCCTCAAAAATCTAACGAACCCCAAAAAAGGGAGAAAATGAAATGGACCAGAAAACTAGATTGCCATTTCCATTTCATAATTACTAAGAAAAAAAAATGGATTTCGTCAATTTCAACCAAAAATTACTGATATCTACCCCAAAACAAAACTTGTTAAGGATTCCCATCAAACTTTTCGCCCATGGGAAGTCGTGATATCAAACGCCAAGCTCTTTCGCCAAGCTAATCCCGCCGACTAATACTTCAAACGATAAATGAAATAATTGAAAATTGTGCAGTAAGCTATTTTCATATATTTCATTTAACCTTCGAACTATTACTTGGTGGGATTATCTTGGTGAGAGAGCTTGGCGTTTGATATCACGACTTCACACGGCCGAAAAGCTTGGCGGGAATCCTTAACAAGTTTTGTTTTGGGGTAGATAGATTCTTACTACGTAGTACTTACTACTTACTAACACTTGTTTTTGTAACACGAAAATAAATTCTTCTATGCGGTGAATAAAGCTGGTTCTTAGCTCATTTTACAGGTATTGTTCTGTAGATGTGCCTTTTTCATATGGACCTTTCTAATTGGTGAAGTGGTTCAGAGGTTAGGGAGCTCTAAACGACCAAATTGATTGATTTACATTGTTTTAAACATTGTTATTACGCAACAATGCCAAACTGAACATAATAAATCCGTGCTTTTGTAAGGAGATATTGCAATACTAAGAAATACTGATCATATGAAAAAATGTAATTGATGTGCTCAAAATGTAACGAAAGCCAACAAAAAAAAAGGAAATTGACCAGAAAATTAGATTGGTGTTTCCACATCATAATTATTAAGAAAAAAAATTGGATTTCATCAATTTGGACCAAAAATATCTGATATCTACCCCAAAACAAAACTTGTTAAGGATTCCTGCCAGTCGTGATATCAAAAGCCAAGCTCTTTCGCCAAGCTAATCCCACCGACTAATACTTCAAACGTTAAATGGAATAATTGAAAATTGTGCAGTAAGCAATTTTAATATATTTCATTTAACCTTCGAACTATTACTCGGTGGGATTAGCTTGGCGAAAGAGCTTGGTGTTTGATATCACAACTTCACACGGCCGAAAAACTTGGCGGGAATCCTTAACAAGTTTTGTTTTGGGGTAGAATTTATTAACTAGCTAAGCCTGACGTAATATGCTTTTCTAATCGTGCGTTACATCCGTAGCTCATCCACCTGCTACTTCATCTGCTACCTAGTGACCACCAACTGCCCCC
>JAHWFP010237169.1:0-13659 GCA_023313725.1 Lithobius niger
TATGTTTGTTTGATTTGTATTTTTGTGCGGCCCCAATCCACACGCGGGCAGGTGCTCTTGTGGTGTGTGGGTTTGTCACTTTTATGACTGTCCTTGTATCTGCTTCTAAATAATAGCAAGAATTTATAGGGTTTGGGAGGAGAATTTGTAATTCTAAAAAGACCCTATTGAAACATGTTAGATTTGTCCCTATTAGTTCCGTTAGAGTTTTCAGAGGGCGCCACGTGTTCCAAATGGTAATTTTGGCACATTTTTCAGCCCAAATCTAAAGTAAGCTAAATTACAACCAAGCAAGGGTAAATAATTATTAAATACAAGCTAGTTTTGTTTAGTTTAGTTTAATTTTAGGCTAAAAACTGAGTAGAAATTCCCACATAAAACACATGGCGCCCTCTATAAACTAAGACTGAACTACTACGACTGTATCCAAAACGTTTCATTATGGGTCTCAGTCACAAATTCTCCTCCCCAACCCTATAAATTCTTGATAATAGCAATAAACTCAATTCAAATTTCAAGCAGAACTTTAAATAAAAACAGAAGCAAACCTATTTACGTTGCCTTTTGGACTTATTGTTAGATTTTTATATTTTTATATTTTTTTATATTTTTTTCTATTTTTTTTTAACTTTATGTTTATTTTTTTTAACTATTTGATTACGACAAATCCCATTATGAGGATGCATTTGTTTTTTACTTTTTAAAATCAACATAAAATGTTAGCAAGTTTACAACGATTTTATATTTTTTTTAGTTTCATTAGCCTATTTAAACATTCCCTTGTCTGCACCTTGGCTATCCTTTCCCTGAAAAACCTACACGTTTGGCGTTGCCATCGGGGACCAAAGTGTCCCTGGCAGGTCTCACCTTGGTGGTAAGGCATTCGTGTCCCCCACCCCACCTTCGTCTATTCCACATTCCCGGCCATTGTTTTATTTCATTTTTTAAATTTTATCATATTGTTGAAAATCAATATAAGTAATTTCTTAGTTTTTTAAAGACGTTAATTTTACAGAAAATGCCGTATAATTAAATTTGTGGTTGGCTGTTAGCGACGGAAGACGAGGGCGGAAGTGACGTTGTAGTATTACTATGCCGAATCTCGCGAGGGCAGAGGCTGGTTTCCCCGGTTCTTGCCAGACCCGTTGCTATTACGATAAACTTTGTTTTATTATTATTATTATTACTATTAAAGGTACATGCTTCCATATGGCTTTCCTGTAATACTCAGTTTTGCGACGTTAGTTCAAACCTATGTAAATGTTGCCAACACAATCATTTTCTTGTTTTTTCTTTTGATGATTTTGTGACATTAACTCTAACCCGTGTAATTGTTGCTAAGGCTATTCTCAACGGGTCACACGACATACCGGAAGGATTTAGGCCCCTTTAAATTTCAAACTTCCTGGTCTCAAAGGGTCGTGGGTTCCATTCCCGCTCAGGCAATCTGACATTTAAGTCGAAAAGGCAACGGAAATAGGTTTGCATATGTATTTATTCATCACTTTTCGAGCCCTTTGGCTTTCCGTCATGTTTGTAAGCAACACTTTCACGTTTTTAACACTTTGTTCTATTTTTCTGCCAACAGGTGGCGTAGAACTGGAAAAAACAGTACAAACTTGGTAAATACCAGGTAAGTGGAAAAAAATTGATTATTGTTTTTATAAAATGCACTTTTCATTAGTTTGAGTGATGAGGCTAACTCCTCTCTAACAGTGGTTCTATTTAAAAACAAACTAATTTACATTTCAAATAACGGAAGAGCAAATTACCAGACAGAAACTAGGTGTCATATTTTACGTTTACGTTCTACGTAAACTTTACATTAAAAAATTAAATTTGATTTGAATTGAAGATGTTTTCAATTGGATTTAGCTTGCGTCATTAGCTGCTATTTTATAAATTTATACACTAATATGAGTATAGGGATTAGGAATGAGCTATCTGCAAAATTTCAGCGTCATGCACAGCATGGAAAATTTTATTTTCTATTCATCTGGCCACTAGCTCATATTTAGGCAATTATCAAGGCATAGGGGTTGATTGTGTTTGGGTGGATAAGCAACTTGACTAAACCGGAAGTTTAAGAGCGCGGCGTCAAAGGACGTACCGCCACGCCAATCGGCACTCGCGGCCGCGTGATCGGAAATTTACACCCAACGCACTAGCTTTAATCTCTCTAAACCATTTTTCAACATGGCAGAGAAAGCAGTCGACGCCTAGCATAACGCAGTACTAAACTGGTATAACGGTACTAAATTGGATTTAGTAATTTTTTCAATTTATCTGCTGCTACGACATTTTAACTTGTTTAAACTTACTATTGTCACAAGAAGGAGACTCATGCTACACCGGCTTTCTTGCAAATATCATGCATTCATAAGCACCCCGTCTCGTGTGTTCAAAAAATACGATATTTACTCCCCCAACAATCGGCGTTAAGGTTTCGTTCGACTGTCAGACTTTGTTACAAAACACAATGGCACCTACGCCTGGCAATATAACAATCTCTTATCTTACCTACGTTTGATACATCATAAACAACGTAGTACAGGGCGTATTTCACAGAAAATTCGGTGGAATTCCATTCGTCTACGAGCGGATCAACCGCGAATACCTCATGGCGGCTTGGTCTGGCAGAAGTAGCAAACGCGCTTTGCATTCTGGGTACATTCGTGAGTCACGCTTGCCATCGAAAACAACGCACTTCGGCTATGCATTTGAGCTGGGAGTTGCTTATCCACCCAAACACAATCAACTCCTATGATCAAGGTTATTCACAACTTTTTTTCAACAAGAAAACTATAAAGCAACATCCGCCCTGCCTTATAATAGCCACGCGCAGTCACGTGTCCGCGCGCTGTCGTCACGAGATTCAATAAATACGGATGCATTATACGGGACGGAAAGCCAATGGGCTCGAGGTTGGTTTAATAAATACGGATGCAAACGTATTTACGTTGCCTTTTGGACTTATATGTCAGACTGCCTCAGAGGGAATCGAACCCGGGACCTTTGAAATCAAAGGCCAAGCTTCTACCGATGAGCCATACTGACACGAGATTCGGCATAGTAATTCTACAACGTCACTTCCGCCCTCGTCTTCTCGTGATCACGTGAACGACGTCTGACCAAGCAGACGAATTGCGGGTCACGTGACATCATCGACGCAAAAACTGTGTCGTCACAACCGGAAACAATGAAACGTCCTGGTTATAGTAGGGGCGCAAACGGTCATATACGTGCGGGACGCAGTAAATAAAGTTACCAATATTCAACAGAAAACATCCTAGACGCCACATTTTAAAACGGATTTCTTAGCTAGGGATTAACTAACGGTAACTAAATAAAACTTTGGGGCCGTATGTGCAAGGCTACCTGGATGTAAAGGCGTAACGTTAGAAATTCGACACGTCGTCCAGTTAGCCACCGATTCTGCCACCAGTCGCGCTACTTACACCCCAAAAATGAATTGCTCTAGCATGCGGACTGAACTGTGAAACATACGTGTGACACGCGATCGGTGGATTTTAAACTTAAAACACTGCATTGACACCAAATTATTAAAATTTAACAACAATGGCTTCATGCTCTACGTACCTATTTTTTCACTCGACGACAAACCAAAGCCTCCGGAGGTTTAATTTCATGAATTTCAAGCAGAAGAGCAACCAAGGTACGTGTGTGTGTGTGTTGTACTGTATGATACGCTACGGCGTTTTTAATTCTCATTAAAAATGTGTTAAACGAACCTTTGACGTAGCAGTAAATCGTCCGAAGACTTCAAGAATAGTCACCATTACCGTAAAATAATGTTCGTTTAGCGCTGCAACACCGGTAAATCTAATAATGAGAAGATATCACGTTTTTGTGCATCTCGCATACACTAATCAATACTACGATTGGGGTTTTTCGTTCTTCGTGCTTTCAGTTCAGCGCTAACGCTTGCACGACGCGTCTAGCATGCTACGTGAAACCGAGCGTTAAGTCTTTTAAATATAGGTAGTCTTGGTATTTGATGTAGAGGAAGGAGAAAAATGGCGCTGAGAGGGAAAGTCCACTTAAGCTGTGTCACTAACAGTGACTGGTGTATCGTCAGGTAAACATAGTCACCCGATCAAACAAGGTTGTATCCACTTCTGTCGCAGTTATGTTTCCTCAGATGCCTGAAAACAGGCAAACTGCCTTAGCTGCAACAGACACAATTGTCTGGTGGTCACCATGCCAGTATATATTTTATCTGGATAGGACGGACGTTAATGTTATCGCTGAATCTTGGCGGGCGATACGCTTGCATCTATCTTAATTCACGAGCGAGGCCGCAACTGGCCCGCAGTGTCCTCTAACGTGGAAATAAACCACTTTCAAAATCAATAAACTTAAAATTGATGCGCATACATGGCCGAGAAGCCATCTACGTATATACGCACTCACAATCCAAAGTTAGGCCTGCCCGAATACCACATCACTTACACCGCCCGAGCCCAACCGCCATCTAATAATCTAACTGACATCTAAATCGCATTTTGGCCTCTGATGCAAATTTAAAGTGACCCCTAATTAAAGTTTGGTGCGCGGGTGGAAGATTATTCATGCTTTCCACACTTTGTGTTCGCTTACTATTCTCGTCAATTAGGGTCTGCGCTGAAGGGTCTGGGCGTAGCGAGAGACCAACGGAGATGGACATTGGGAGATTTAAATTTGGGCGAAGGAAATTCCGATGGTTGCTTTATCGCTTAAGTACTTTTAGGATATATGTGTTCTCGCGGTTAGAAACTTCAAATAATAGGAATTTTAAACGCTGTCGGTTTTGTCTGTCTTGTAAAAGAGGAAGTCACTAAAAAGATTTCAGGAAGCCACTGGGAAAAAAAGTTATTTCAGGAGGACTATAAAACAAATAAATAAATAAATAATCAGGGTAGGGTTTACACACTACGCAAGTAAAACAAAAGACGTGACGGTCAATAACAGTAAACACGCAATTAATGTATTTTTCTACGATGCAGCTTTGCGTTTGGTTTAATGATGGTAATAACTGCATTTCCTAATAACAGTAATTTGCATTCACTATTAAGTAGTGTATAGTAATAAAAATAGCAACTTAACATAGTAATAAAAATGGTGATAAACATGGCTTATAAAATATAACTTTGTAATTGCTAACAATGATGGTAATAATTTTTTTATTATTATTATTATTTTGTTCTATGATGCACTCAAACTTTGCATTTGTCGCGTAAGTTGACATTTGTAACTCTTGTGTTGTTGTTTTTAGTTATTTATCTAAATGGTAGCCAACACGCCACACGCGAGCATTAGCTTTTGTGGGGTGAGGGCACATACGGCATTTGCACTGTTTACCTAATTCAATAAATCAATTCTTATTCTTCTTATTCGTATTCTTATCTTTATTCTCAAACCGTGAAAAGAGAGCAGCAGCACAATCAACACTTTTAATTTAAAATTAAAAGAAGCCATTCAAGTGCACACAAAAAAACAATAGAACGAGTTTTCGGGGGATAGTCAGCACCCCGCTATCAAGTGCAAAAAATTGCTAATTTTTGCTAAATTGCTAATTTTTGCACTTGATAACGGGTGCTGACTGTCCCCGAAACGTCGTTCCACTGTTGTATGTGCACTTGAGTGGCTTCTTTTTTATTTTTTAAATCTGTCTCGAACCAGGACCGAATGAAGAAACCGCTAAAGAGACGTCACCCCTCAACTTTTCGTGACTGCGTGGAGAGCTAAATTAATAACAAAGTATTGCCACTGGTTCGGGCATCCAGTGGAATAGGACCTAAGCAGAGATGCTACTGGGCTGCATGAGCTAGGGTTAGCGCGTGTGAGGACTAATAATCACGCTAATAAGGATTCCAGCCATGGTTGCACCAGCGGGTTTGAGGAAAGGGGAGGGGGGGGGGGGGGGGGGGGAGAGCAACAGAAGGACAAATGAGCGTCGCTTGACAACTTTCTACGTTTCACTTGGCTTGTACTGATTAATTTCGGTGCGGCTGCTCTACAGCTGCAGGTAGTCTGTGTGGAATTGCGGCATGTTTGTTGGTCTAACGAGCAAAGCGAACGTGGTGGACTATTCGAGGAGCGAATTCAGATTTTATGCGTCTGAAGGTGAAAGTGAATGTGTGACGTCATGCTATACATATGGACTTAATTTGAGTTTGAAAAATTTTTATTTGTAAATATTATTTGTAAATTCTAAGAAATAATACAATTTTACATACGACTGACGTAAATTCCTGAACGGAAATTTCCGATTTAGAAACTTCCGGTTTAGGAAAGTTTCAGCTAACGAAACACGTCCTTTTTCTTCCTCTCCCCGTTTCCGAATTTCGTATTTAAGGTTAAGTCCGTATTATTTCTACTTTAATAGTTTAATCTTACTAGAGTATAAAATCAGTCGTAGCTTTTTATTTGTTTTTCAAAGCGTCAGTAGCCGATAGTTTATGTACCGTCGGGACAAAAGAGCCAGGTTAAGCTTAGCTTGCGACATGGTATTTTTTTCCGCGTTGGTATGAAAAATGTTGCCAAGCGCAAATGAGCTTGCTTATTGCAATGGAATGTTCCGGTTGAATTTGTGTTGAGTAGTCACGAAAAGTCGGTCATTATGTCACGTGGTGGGTGACTTGTTGGTTGTTTAGGTCCCATAAAAAGTGTTAGATTATCAAAAAAGTGTGGTTATCAAAATTACCCCACGGTGACGAGTGTGGGTTTTCAGATTAACTCATATAATGACTACACTTTTAGTACTGGGATGTGTTAGCGTGACGTCATTACCGTGCATTAATTCCTGTTAATTTGGAGCCTACCACATGTTGTGTTTCAAACAGTGGCGTTAAATACTGCACAATTTTCTAACATCAGGCATTCAGTTTCGTTTCTCTCTGGAGGCTGTAGTGTTTTCTACAACTGCCGTCAAATTTAACTGAGTATAGGGCAGTGACACGACGTAGTATTATTGTATATAACTCTATGCTGGAGCCAGTAACTGGGTTATCTGCAAGTAGCACTGGAGGGAGAAAGGAAGATCGTCTTATTGGAGCCAATGCTATTAGACTGGATTTCTTAAGCCTATAACGCGCGATTTTTGTTGTTGGAGAAAACAACGTTAGTTTAAGCCTAAGAAATCCGCTCTCAATGCACTGTCTTGACTAGAAGTGCATTTTTTCCGTTACATTTTAATCTAGTGCACCTTGTAGCTATTACCTCCAAATGTTGCCTCGTAGCCAATATGACGTCACATGATGCTGCTCTATACAATGGAGGCACTCAAATCGTGACGCAGTATCATAACACGGATGACTTCCGAGCACTAGTTTTAGGGAAGCTTTATAAATACTTCATCCTTTTAGAGTAAGTATCAAGCTTTACCACTTCTACGCTTAAAATATTTTTTTTTCAATTTCTAAACGTTGCAATTCAATTTCTCACTGGAGAAGGATATACTTCACACAATTGCCGTTAAATTTAGTTCAAATTACAATGGCGGCGCTGTAGTCCAGACGCAACACCGGAATTCCTTTCAAGTGCAAGGCTAACTTCGCCCATTTAAGGAACTCTAATAAATCATTCGTCGCGCCTTTTCATGTTAATTTAAGCTACAGTTTTATGGGGGAGGATTAAATTCGACTATAAACCAGGGATTACGTTTAATTTAATCGTAAGATGTTTGCTTTTAATAAACGGAAACAAAGATTACTACCTAAAGCTCTTTGACTGCGGTGATCCAACTTGCTGTTTTCACGCTGGGTTGCTAAACAGGGAAGGTAACCTAGCGGACCTTCATTGAACTAAGGATTCATCAAGCGGTAATGAGGGGTCAATTACGACTGCACCTCGTCCTCATGATTGATTTAGTTTATCAGCTAATCAGAGGTTTGGTGCTAGCGTGAATTGAAAGAACGTGCCATGTCGACGACGTGTTGGACGCAAGGAAAACCCTTGACCTTCGTCCTTCCTTGTTCGGTTCTACCGGAATTAACCTAGGACAATATGTTAACTGCATTATGAACATGCAGATGGATTTTTTTTTTTTTGTAAAGCTGTCGTATATATAGTTTAATAAATACGCTGGGGCTCGGGTATAGTGGTACGGTGACCACCACATGAACGCCAAAATCATAGAAATCAGAGTCGGACAAAATGTTGGGATTTAAGCTTACTGGAGACACAAAATTCCCTAGCATCGTTGCTGCAAAGTAGTTCTTTCTCGGTATAGAGCAGTGACATTTGCCGCCATATTGGCACCAGATTGGCACCAGTATGGGTTTTGGAGGGCGTAACTACAAGGTACACTACATAAAAATGGAGGGAAAAACAACGAAAGATCGGATTTCTTAGGATTAAAATAACGTTGTTTTCTCCAACAACAAAAATCGCGCGTTTTAGGTCTAAGAAATCACCCTTCACAGCATCGGCTTCAGTGTGACGCCCTTCTGTTTCTCTCTGCAGTGCCCCTTGCAGCTAACCCATTAAGGCTCCAGCATGGAGTTATATACAATAATACTAAGTCGTGTATACTTGGATTTTTGGCAGCGTCAACAGCGTCATTCTACCAGTGCAATAGCGATAATATATGTTCGGAAATCGACGAAGTACTCATGCGTGGGTAGTATCTGAAATTGGAAAACTTATTCTGTGGTCGATTCCAACCATTTTTAGTTCGTTACAAGAAATCTGAATCACAGATGCAGATTCAACCGAGTGGCTAGCTTCTTGTAACACAAAACCATACTTAGCCATACTTAGCCATTAACCATACTTAGCCATACCTAGCCATACTTAACCATACTTAGCGCCACTCATAGCTATTTTTAGAAAACTGAATGTAAGATGCCAGTTCTAACCAGTGAATGCCAGTTCTGACCTGGCTTAAAATTAATTTAACCTACTGATCTGACTTAAGGGATGTGTTAAGAATTCTTATCGTGAACATCTTGTTTTAGTGTCGCTAACTAGCTTCCATCTCCATGGCGACGCTCAGGAATGTAAACTTGGTATTCCAGCTGTGGTACTTCCGCTTTGAAGCTGTGGTTTCCGTCATTGAGAACCTTAGTCCGACGAGTAGGGTAACACGGACACGGCTTTAATTAAACTGTAACACGGTTTCCTAAATATTTCCCATTAGACGCAAACGTTTGAACAAATATTCCAGCAGCTATTTACTTTTAGAAATTGATGTTTGTATCGATTTGACGATTTACAGAGTTTTCAAATTAACAGCAGCCTTTTGTTAATATTGATCCAAACACCCACTGTGTGGCGGCCATGTAGGATTTGCTGACGGGAGGAGGAGTGATGGATTGTGGGATTGGACTCCATTGGAAATTGGAATCTCATTTAAGACGAGAACAGGAAGTTAGGCGGTGCGTGTTTCTTCTGTTTTCAAAATTTATCGTTTTAATCTGAAATTGCTACTTTGCACTTTTTCGAGCGTTAACAATAATTTTGTACATAAAATGAATAAATAAATAGAGACTGTTGGGATTGGCAACTCTCGCGAATGTCGTTCAGACGGGAACAGGAAGTCAGCTGGCGCCATGTTGGCATTGCAAAGCGCCGGATGGAGTACAAGGACCGATAATTTGGAATGCATTGTTTATAGTGCAGTTGCGACCCCCTGCCCTTTGGTTCAAAGACGACTGCACCCTCTGGGGGGTAACAGTTGACAGTAGGGTTCAACTAAATTTTTACTAAATAAAGAAGAAATCACAAGATAAACGGTAAACAAAGCAAACAGTCTGCGTTAAAGACCGGTCTTGTGAAGATACACAAACACTAATCTGTGAAAAAAAGAAAAGACAACTGCCCCGACTGTGACTCGAACCCAGGACTTCCCGTTTACTAGCCGGGCGCTCTAACCACTGTGCTACCGGGGCAGGTTCTGGCTACAGGCTCCAGCCGATCTAAGTAGCTGTTCAATCTTTCTCAGTGGTAACCTAGAGGTCACAAACATACATACAAGGAGGGAAAGCAACATTGCTTCTTGGCCTCCACACTAGAAATAATGAAAGTAGTAAATAAAGAAGAACCAATGTTGCTTTCCCTCGTTGTATGTATGTTTGCGACCTCTAGTGTCACCACTGAGAAAGATTAAACAGCTACTTAGCTAGGCTAGAGCCTGTCTGTAGCCAGAACCCGCCCCGGTAGCGCAGTGGTAAGAGCGCCTGGCTAGTAAACGGGAAGTCCTGGATTCGAGTCCCAGTCGGGGCAGTTGTCTTTTGTTTCTTTCTCAGATTAGTGCATCGTGCATATTCACAAGGCCAGTCTTTAATGCAGACTGCTTGCTCCGTTTAAATAATAGTAAGACTGTCACTGCCTATACGCTCTACCCTTGTTTAAACAATACGAACCAAGAGGAAAAAAAAACCCTTTCTGGCACCTAAACTTTTCATTTAGCATAATGGGTCTAGATTTTCCTAGGCACCCAAAGATGGATTAGTAAATTTTCTCTGATGAAAATTATAGGTCTAATGAGTCAGATATATGCCTAATTACTGTTGAGACCCAGGCTTTACCTGTCGCAGTTCTCAACATGACTGACGGGACAAAAGGTGGTCATGAGTTTTAGAGTGTTGGTTGCTAAACTGGGAATGGGGTTTTGTCCCAAAACGTAACGTTGAAAGCTTCCATAACGTTCCACAAACCAAAGATGGATTAATGTTACCCAAAGAGTGCTTCAGATTCATAATGGTGTATTTATTGGCTCGCCTGAAATGGCGGGTCCCGAATCACAAAAGGGTGTGTGAGGAATGAAATGTTTGGCTTGGTTAGGTTTTTGCTAAAAGCCAATAGTACGCAATTTAAGTTAAAATGGCAATTAATGATAAAATACAAGCTTTAAAGGTCGGAATGCTGCAGTGGGATAGTCATGGTTGAATTTGAATTTAATTTAATTTAAATTCAACTCTGACGAGGGTTAAGGGTTAATCGGGACGAGGTTAAGGGTGAATGTTCTAATAAAAAGGTCTAAAAGGCATCCAAAAATGATTGACGCGGGACCTTGGGTCGGTTAAAAGGTTCAGGAGGGTAGTGAAGTGGAAAGCTAAAGCGTAAGTCAAATATTCACCCAGCATGTCGGGTTACTATTGATTGTTCACGTGATGCTTGCCAGGTCTGGTCCCCTTACCTCCTTCGTGATATTGACCACGGGGAATCTGTCCAGCGGAGATTTACCAAAACATTGCCGAGCCTTTCACACCTTCCTTGCGCTTCACGACTTGATTGCCTGGAGCTTCGTCGCCTGAACGCGGATTTAATCCTGACTTTTAAAAATGGGTCGTGGTTTTCCTCCGCTTGACATCCCGCTTTTAAGCTTGTCAACGAACACGTGCACTCGTGGCCACTGTTTCAAGTTGACCAAACTCCCTACCCGGTTGGAGATTCGCAGATCCTTGCAGTGAGGGTAATCGAGTCTTGGAACTCTCTACCGGAAGCTGTGGTATCAGCTGTGGCTCCTTCCGACATCGGCTTGAGGAGGAGGACCTGAGCTGCTTCCTTAAGAGACCAGATTTCTGCTTTCCCTCCACCCCTCTCCCCCCCCTCCCCCGTAATGGGTAGGTGAGGAAAATTCGGAGCAAAGGAACAATTTTATTTCGTTAAAAGTTGTCGTCCATTTTTAATGTTGGACCGGGGTAAGTGGCATTTCTGCCCTCCCGTTTCCCAAAACACTTGGCATTTTGGTGTTTTAAACCTTTATTATTATTACCAAGAATTTATAGGGTTGGGGAGGAGAATTTGTGACTGAGACCCTTACTGAAACGTCTTAGCTACGTTCACATTAGTTCAGTCTCAGTTTATAGAGGGCGCCAGGTGTTTTATGCGGGAATTTCTCCTCGGTTTTTAGCCTAAAATTAAGCTAAACTAAACGAAACTAGCTTATATTTAATTATTATTTAGCCTCAAGTTTCTCCAACTTTCGTCGGTTGCATGGTTCACCAAATTAAGTATCTTCAATCGCGGTTTTGCGCATGTTCGTACTGGCTCGCTCCAGTGTATCTGCCAGTTATGATATATCATAACAATTAATTTAACCGCCTAACCTGACCTATCAGTATTCTTGAAGCGATTAATTAAAGGTACATTCCTCCCAACGCCATTTTTCTCGATTCTCCTCATCAAGTACGGCCCCGAAGTTACTTACCGTTAGTCACTCCCTTGCTAAAAATCCGTTTTAAAATTTGGCGTCTAGGAGATTTTCGGTTCAATATTGGGAACTAATTTAATAGCATCCTGCGATTATATGATCCTTTGCGCTCTTATAATAACCATGACGTTTCATCTGTGTGTGTGCATGTACTAGTTTTTATTCGTTTGCTAATAATTACCATGAGATCAAAAATCTAAAAGACTAATGCGGTAAAAGCTGAAATAATTTATGCCAATAGATGGCCGAAGAAAAATCATACGATACTAGCCTAGAAAATTATAAAGTGTGATATTAAAATACGAAAAGCTTTCCGGTTTGCGACGGCACAATTTTTCTACTCATGCTGTTTCGTCTACTACGCCCAAGGCCAATTCAGATATTAGTAACTCAGTTGACCTTGTATTACTGTGCCGAGTCTCGCAAAGTGGTACGATGGTAATGACATGC
The DNA here is from genome assembly GCA_023313725.1 of Lithobius niger. NCBI lineage: Eukaryota > Metazoa > Arthropoda > Chilopoda > Lithobiomorpha > Lithobiidae > Lithobius > Lithobius niger. The sequence goes on from JAHWFP010237169.1 coordinate 12,611, forward strand.
ACGGATGGCGATCTGCACGTGGCTGTTATACGATAGACGGAATGTACCTTTTAAGTGTTCTTCTTATCATGATCATTTTGATTTAGTGACACCAACTACTGTAGTTTCGATCTTATTTGATGCTCAGTAACGCACTCGTAAAGGCAGTTGGGTCGTCAAAAGCCTTGCCGTTAGGTTCATTGACAACGACGCCCGCTGGTGGTAATCATTGAACTCGGGTACTAGTTTCACCATAATATTTACTACTACTTGGCAGAGAAAGAGGGGCATTACCAATACAGTCTGCCTTACTTTCGTTTAACAACAGTTCTATAATTCAAAACATTCAGAAGGTAGGTTGAAGACTACAGTGACGGCCAAGGACTATTCACACAATACGGCTGTAACTAATACCACAGACTGTTGACCTAGCCTATAGCCGCTTACTTTATTGAATGGTAGCCGTTAAGGCACCAATCTAGACACTATTCATTGTCAAGAACACGTTCGTGATTAATAATACGGTCAGGTTCTTGGCCTTTTCAAGATTTTTACGGCATGCAGCGTGTCTTTCAGGGGCTTCGAGATCCCATACGGTGTTTTATGAGGCCATGTTCCTGATTAGGCCTAACAGCCGTTACTCTTATCGAAAGGTTAAGTTCATTATGCATCGCAGATACCATAAACTGTATCCAAGGGGTATAAGCGAAAATATTCCACTAGGTAGCTATCTGCATGGCCTTCCTGGTCCGCCTCGAACGGTTCGGGGGAAGGGAATACTAGTTGATGAAATTTCGTGAGTTTTTTTGGGAGAGTGATGCTGAAAGATATGGCCTAGGGAGTACCAGCTTTTTGAAATTTCATGATTTCTTTTGGGAGATGTGATAGTGGAAGAGGTGGGTTAGGGAATACTAGTTAGTGAAATTGCATGGTTTTGTTGGGAGAAGCGATACTGGAAGATATGAGCTAGAGATACCAGTTTGTGAAATTTCATGAATTTTTTGAGAGAGGTGATACTGGAAAAGATGGGCTAGGGAATACTAGTTTGTGAAATTTCATTATTTTTGGGA